>NDGN011394832.1:6200-19508 GCA_002564285.1 Tympanoctomys barrerae
TGAACTTAGAACCTTGTGCTTGCCAAGCAAGTGCTTATTCTACTGAGTTATCTCCCTGGCCCTGTCTAGTTTTCTTGTGGCATCTTTGTTTGGATTTAGTTGAGTAATTCTGGCCTCACAGAATAAATATTTCCTCCTCTTATTTTTAATTTTTGGAAGCATTTTAAAAGGATTGGTGTTAATTCTTCTTTAAATATTTGGTAGAAACATTGTTTTAATTTGCATTTCTCTATTGTCTAATGAATTTGAGCATCCTTTTATAGGTTTATTGGACATTTTTACATTGTCTTTAGTGAAGTCCATTAAAGTCTTTTGTTCTTTTTCCTATTGATATTCTGTTGTTTTATTAATTTCTGGACATTTTTACATATTCTGAATGAGTCCTTTGTCAGATTGTTATATCTTCTCTCATGCTAGAATTCATCTTTTTGTTCTCATAAAGGCATCTTTCAGTGAACAGAGTTATTAATTTTAGCATAGTCCTGTTAATTCTTTTCTTTTGTGTTTATACTATTTTTATGGTGGATAAGCCATTTTAGCTACTTTCATGTGATGAAGGTTTCTCCTGTGTTTTCCTCTAAGAAGCATTGCTGCCTTAACTTTCATATACAGTATATCTGGAAATTATTTTGTGAAGGGGGTGAGGAAAGAGTTAAGGTATATATGTATGGACCATGTAGATACCTAACTGACGCAGTACCAGTTAGTGGTCCACATGTGAGAACCACTTTGCCCTGACTCCTAAGTGTCTGACAAGGAAAGTCGTCCAACCATGTTCTTCCAGATTATGTGGAACATGCTCCAACCTTTGTATTTAGATATCAATTTTAGAATTAGTTTCTCATTTTCCACAGAGGACAAAAATAAACCATCTGGGATTTTGATTGAAAACATGATCAGCTCTAAAAGTTAAAAAAAAAAAACCTGGAGGTGAGATCAGAAGAAACATCAATTCAATAACTATTTCTGAGTGCCTGGTTTTTGCCATGGCATACCCTCCGTGGGGTGCTGCGCTGTGTAGGGAAGTGTTGGTAAGCAAGGCTTTACAGTGCATGAGATTAGCACTCTCTGAGGCATTCTATTGTTATTTGTAAAAAGTCTTCCTGGTGAGATTGAGTACTTTTCAAATTCTTATGAGGTTTTGCTTAGAAAATAGCAGCTCAGCAGATACTGAGTTCTTACTATGTGCCGCTGAGCATTTCACTGCTTAATTCTCATAATAACCTCACCTGATCATGAAATAAATATTATTTTTACCATGTTTACAAATGAAGAAACTATGGCTTAAGGAGCTTGAGTAATTTGTTGAGTAATCTGAGCAAGCAGGTTATGGACCTAGAGTCTGAACTCCAGTCTTCCTAATTCCATGTCCAGTGCTTTTAACCACTAAAAACAAAGAAATAACATAGCTCAAATGAATTGTTGGTGTTTCTTTAGCAATCCATAGAGAGTAGAAGTGCCAATAGAGAAAATACCTGGGGTTCAGATGGGACTTTGGTATGATATGGCACTGTTAAATACATTATCTATGGTCACCTACCATACGAATATTAATACAAACCATTGGGAAACCCAAGACCAATTCCCAAGAGTCAGTGTGAGGGGCATGAGGAGTTCAAAGACTATGCAGGGGGGTGGTGCCTCCACTGGCAGGCAGCTTACAGAAGGGTGAGAGGCCAAGCTCAAGTCTAAGTTCTAAGCTTATGTTGAAGATCAAAACAGGCTAGAGCTTTTTATGATTATACTTTGTGTGAAGGAAAAGGGGACAGCACTAGGGATTAAAACCAGAGCCTTCACACTGAGCTACATCCCCAGAGGTTTTTGTTTTTGTTTTAGTGTATGTTTGTGGCATATAATGAGGATACTCACTATGGGTAGTTGGTCCATGTACATGACACATCTTAATTGTGTTGAAGGTCCCCTTCCCTTTCCCCTACTCCATCTTGTGTCTCTCTTCCCACTTGCAAAAGATTTATCTCCCTGTTTCCTATTATCTATCTTTTATTTTGCTCATTTACTTATTTATACTTTGAGTTTCTCATATAAGAGAAGCTATATGGTATTTAAGTTGTGTGTCTGATTTACTTCACTTAGCATTATAGATTCAAGGTTCATTCATTTTCCTATACATGACTCAAGTTTGTCCTTCTTTATAACAGAGAAGTACTCCACTGTGTATATATACCACATTCTTTTTAACCATTCATGTTTGTAGACATACAGGATGCTCCTAAGATTTAGCTTTTATGAATTGTGCTGACCTCTTATTTTTTATTTTGAGACAGGATCTCATTAAGTTGCTAAGTTTCCAAGACTGGGCTCAAACTTGTAGTCTTTCTGCCTTACATTCCCGGAGTACTGGGCTTACTGGTGTACAAAACCACAAGTAGGTTCTATTTTCTATTTTTTATTTTTTTATTTTAGAGAAGGGTTTACAGGGTGTTCAGGGTCTCACTACTAGATCGGACTCTGCCTGTTTACAGCCTCCCAAGAGCTGGGATTACAGATGAGCACCACTACACCCAGTTTCAATTGTACATCTCAGCACGCCCTGGGAGAGGGGCCGGCATGGCAGGCCTGGAAATGAAATATTTGGCCAATCTTCACAAGTGGGTTCTTATGATTTTTAAAAAAAAATTTAATTTTCTTATGATTTTTCTTAAAAAAATATTTATTGTACAGCAATACTTATGGACCCCAAAGTGAGTGCCAAGATTGCTGAAAATATAATTTAAGCTTAAATATTGTGGATTGTCTAATTACAATGTCAGTTGAAGTATCAACCTCACCAGATTCCTCATGTTCAAGATAATCCTGAATGGGAAAGGGTGAGACCCCGAGGATTGGAAAATGGGCATACTGATGATTAGAATAACTCAGAATATGCTGAATCTCCATCCCTAATGGAATCTCCTTTGTTTCCTGAAATTGTTAATGCTTCTTGCCTGGTTTGAAGACTCTAAAGACCTCGCCTTATGGAAATTATTACCTTCATGAATTGCTTTCACCATTTGACTTTACAATGATGTGAAAGTGGCATCTATTTGGTAGAAACCACATGTCAAATCTTGACATGGTCCTTTCTCCAGGCTAGCAATTGCCAGGGCTTTTGTCACTGTCTGACACTGGACCGTGGCATGGAGCGTGCAGCTCCCACTCAGCATAGGATCATGAGAAAGCCATGACTACTCTTCAGCGTACTGTGTCACTAACCCTGCCTGGGAAGCTAGACATAGTCAATGAATTTTTTTTTACTGTGACAGTGTTTTCAACTTCCAATGCCACCCTACACTGAGGACTGTGCGTATATACAGTCATAAGTCATATAATAATGAAGGAGCACTGTACGATGGTGTCACCATAAAATTCCATTGCCTAGTGACAGTGATATTGCAGCCATCTTGATTTAAGTATAATCTGTGATGTATATACAAAAAACTCATAAAATGCATTTCTCAACACCTGTCCCTCCATTAACCAACACATGACTGTCAGGGAAGTGCCAACCTTGAAAAACAAATGAATATACTTTGCATTGGCTAGCCTATGTAGCCTGGGGAAGTGTTAGGTGCGATGAAGGCCTTCTGTCTAACTTCCAGAGAACTGATAAGAAGAACACCGTGTCCTAGCATGGTACATTGTAAAGGCTGTTAGCAGGACAAAGCATGTATACCAGCAATATAAGGATGGGAAACCGAGTGAGCCCCACAAGGCCATTGTTCACAGGCTATTTGGGATTCCAGTGCCTAGAACCAAACTATTTGGCCAGATTGTATATTTACTATTTATCTAGACTAAATAATCCAATACCAAGTCTGTTGAACATTAGCCTACTTTAGTTCTTTGGGGAAATTATTAGAAATGGGTCCCAAAATGAAACTATTTTACAGGGCAGAATATAACCATTCCCTTCCTTTAATCTTAGCTTAAATGTTACAAGTTCAATGAGGACTTAACAACCCTATTTAAAAGTTGCAAGCACCTCTTTATCTTTTGCTGCATAGAATCTGTTGCCTTCTAATATTTATTGTCTATTTTTTTCTTTTACAATATAAGCTTTATAGGGCAGAGATTTTAGTCTGTTCTGTTTCTTGTATTCCATCCAGCTAGAACAATTTTTTTGTACATGACTGTCACTAAAGAAGTATTTACTGAATAAGTTAAAAACAGGAAAAATGTTTTCAGCTGAGCCTGTCTCGTGCAAGCCCAATGGGATAGTGAGCTTTTTCCCACAATATTCCCTTATCATGTACATGCCGCTCTGAAGTAGCAGACCTTATGGAGTAGTGGGATGATCTTATGAAGACTTAGCAATGTGCATCCTTGGTAGATTGCTGTGCTACGTTATGAAATCCAGCAAATAATACTAAGCAGCAACCAGTGCTCCCACAACATAAGCAGATTTGGGAACTGGAGGTAAAAGTAGGAGTGAACTAGACCTAATAATCCACCTGCAAAATGTCTGCTACTATTGCAGTAACACACAGACCCCATTTAGTACCCAAGGAACAAATGCTTTCTCTAGGGGAAAACCACTGTGTTCACCAAATTATAAATTATTATGTCCAGTTCAGGCTTCTCATATTCATGAATAATAGTTCAAGAAAGTTATTGCTACTACTGTTTAGTTGCCCTTAAATAAAAAGTAAGGAAAAACTAAGATTAGAGGTCCCATTCAACCCAGCTATACCCCTCCTGGGTATTTTTCCAGAAGAACTAGAAACATGATACCACAGAGATACATATCTGCACCCACGTTTATACCAGCGCAATTTGTCATAGCTAAATCTTGGACACAACCCAAATGTCCATCACCTGAGGAATGGATAAAAATGATGGGGTATTTTCATGTAATAGAGCATTGCTCAGCTATAAAAAATAATAGACTCAAGGCTTTTGCAGGTAAATGGATGAAACTAGAGATCATACTTATAAGTGAAATAAATCACACCTGCATATGTAAACATCATACTGTCTTCCTAGTGTAAGAACTTGAAAGAGTAAATAAAATCTGAAAGGTAAAATAGATACTGTGAAAGAGAAAGAAACACCTAGGATGAAAGAAAGAAAAGAAAGAAAGCTAGAAATATAGAAAGAGAATATATATATATATATATATATATATATATATATGATCATCTGAATAATTATACTGCTGATTTCTACTGGTCTATTGAAAGATGAAGTTAATGCTTATATTTTTCTCTCCTTTTCAATTTTTAAAATAATTTTTGACCAGTTTTTATCTGGTAATCTGAACAACTAATTTGAAGACAACAATTGCAATATAATAACCACTGTTGAATTCCTCTCATTTTGTTTAGTGAACTTCTGTATTGTTTCTAATTTATTTTTTACTATTTTTTATTCTCTTTTAAAAAGTTCTGGAGGATGCATCAGATCACCTCCTAATCCTACTGTGGCAGTGGTGAAAATGATAGAAACTCCATCCATGCAGAGCCATTAATAGTGCACATCTTTCAGGAATGATGGTCTGACTTCTCCCTCTGGGGTGAGGCTTTCAAGCAACTGCAGTGCTGAGTGAAGGCTGAGAAGCTGGCAGTGTGCAGCGTGGGCGATATCGGAACAGCTATACTCACCTTGTGATTCATAACGTAAATGAGAAATGTTTTCTTCTTTTCTGAGTCATGTAATACCTGCATATTTTCACTCATTTCACTTTTCTCCCCAGTTCTTTCCCTCACTATTTAATACAGGCTCTAACCCAACCTAGTGGCTAGTTTTAAAGTTTAGCTCAGGCGACAGAACATTGACTTGCGAGTTGGTGACACCAGAAGAGACAAGCACATCATGCTGAGCTCCTGACTTGGATGTAGTTAATGGTGAGAAGGAGGGGCACATTTTCCATTGCACCAGAACTTACTTGTTATGTCAGAGTCATTTCTTTCCTTCTAATATTATTCTTTTTTTTTTCTCTGTCCAAACTATCCTATTTCCACTCTTCTTCTGTTTTGAAAGTTTAAATATCGGAACAAGATTGTATACTAATATCAGGGCATCAAAAGAATGCAACATAGAACTGGGCAAACTAACGACTGGGTTACCACTTTTGCCACCCAATGTCTAATCTCCTTGTCTGTATTTGAAGAACCTATCTCTGAGACACAGCCTGCTACCTACTCCACTGAAAATGTAGAATTATGAAATCTGCAGATTCAATGGACTTAAATGAGGTACATCAATCAGAGACATCTACTAATGCAAGTCTTGGGAGCTAGAGGTACAAAACACACAAGGGTCGTGGTGCTGTGGTCACAGATGCCAACCATGGACGCATTCTGAGTCAGCACCCAAACTTCCCTCCAGTGCTGGTGGCAGAGTCTCTGCCCAGAGGCACTGGCACTGAGCTACCTTCCCTCCTGTGGTGCTGTGAGAGATGCAGGCTGCTGCTTTCTGGCTAAAGCAGCGGTGAGCTACAGCCAGCTCTGCCAGCATGCAGAAGCTGATTGCTAGATCTTCAGAAATGTTGTGAGACTATTGTTAAGTATAATACTAAAAACTAAATTATATAAACTTGGATTTAGCCAATTATATTTTTACAGGTAATAAATACTCAACCGTCATTGCATCCTAATTGTTGTACCATTATGTAGGGATGGGAGGTTATACATGTACATCCCTTGCATCTTCGTGATACAGTGCTTCCCAATTCCTTGGTTAGTCACCTCACATTTGGAGCTCAGGACCAGTTGATCCAGAAAGTATTTATGCCATGAATACTGCAAACTAGGGCTTGACTTGGCTTGGTTGATAGAGAAATGGTAATAAAACAGATTAAACTTAAAAGTTGCTTTTATCTACTACCATTACTTGTGCTCATAACAAAACGTAAGATACCTTTTTCCTAGGGAGTTAGTGTCACTGCCCCAAAGCCTCATTCTGCGATTCTGCCAGAGATTGAGAGCAACTTATTATCCTTTTAAAAATATTTGTTTGTTTGTTTGTGGCAGGTCCAGGCTGACCTACAAGTCATAGTGATTCTCCTGCCTGTCTCCTGAGTGCTGGGATTCATGGCATGTGCCGTTATGACTGGCTTAAAAATCTTTTTTTCAATAAATAAGTCATAGTATGTTTCTAAGGACCAAAAAATGAGATGGATACACTGTACTATATGAAATTGATAGATAGCTTTTCAGAAATATATGATAAAAGTCTCTAGTGAGCCTTAGATAAAATGAGGGCAAGATTCTGTATTTCACTGAAAGTTTAGTGAAACCTTAGCTTCCCATTAGCATGTAACAGGAACTTTCCAACTTGAACAGTAGTATAATTCCTATTTAAAATTGTTCTTCCTGGGTATGGTGGCGCATACCTGTGATTCCAGACATTCAGGAAGCTGAAACAGAAAAATCATAAATTCAAGGCCAATCTGTGCAACTTAGTGAAACCATATACAAGAATAAATAAGTAGGGACCAACAAGATAGCTCAGCAGACTACAGCACCTCCCTAGGCAAGCTTAGGCAAGCACAGGGACGGTAGTTTGATCCTGGCAACACATGTCATGCCAGCCCCACCCCCAGGGCAAGCTGAGTGGGCCAGAGAGTCCAGGCATAGTGGCACACACCTGTAAACCCAGAGCTGGGGAGGCTGGAAGCAGGAGGATCACCTGCATAGTGAGAGTAAGAGTTGCATAGTGAGACCCTGCAACAACCAAATACATAATAAAGGCTGGGGATATAGCTCAGCAGTCACTGGGTTTAATCCTCAGTACTGATAAAAACAAGTCGATCTTTTCTTACACCTCACCTACATATGTACTGGTATATTATAACACATACCCAGTGAACTCAAATAGAAGTTTACATTCTAATGCAGGACGATATTGCATATTTTTGAGGAATGAGACTTGTGTGTTAAAAACCAACAAACAGGGCTGGCCAGATAGCCCAGTGGACTAAAGCGCCTGTTTAGGCAGAGTGCAGTGGCAGGGGTTCTATCCCTAGCGTGCTATGCTGGCCCCATCCCAGGGGCATGCTGAGAAGGCCAATGAGACTGGGCATGGTGGTGCGTGTAATCCCAGCACTTGGGAGGCTGAAAACAGGAGAATCACTATGAGTCCAATCTGAGAAGTGAGACCCTGTAGACCCTGTACTAAATATATTTTTAAAAATAAAATATTTAGGGGCTGGAGAGATAGCTCAGTAGAATAAGTGCTTGCCTGGCAAGTGCAAGGGCCTGAGTTCAATCCCTAGTTCTGCAAAATAAATAAATAAATAAAATATTTAAAATAACTAACACTTACTGTGCACCACCTATTTGCAAAATGACATAGCAGGAGATGTTAAAGAATATATCGAAATGTTTTGTTTGGTCCCTGAAAAACTCTATTTTTCAGTGTGGGTGATAACACAAACACAATGCCTGAAATTCAAAAGTGTATGTTGGGAAACAAAAAAAGATCAAGCTGCTACAAGACCTATAAACTGCCGCAAGATAATAACTAAGCACCTATACTCTGTAGAACAACAACCAAGCTTGATCATGAGTATCATACAAATCAAGCAGCATAAATCTGAATTGTTCATCAATGTACCTGCTCAGTTAACAGTTCTAGAAGGGAAGCAGAACTACAGGTAACAGTGTGGAATTAGGGCTGCATGATAGGATTAGATGTCCTGCATGGCGGAAGATGTTGTGGTAAAGGTGTCTAAAGGAGGGGGCGGGTGGAACTCAGGTAAAGTCACAGGTAAAGGGTATGATGTTGCCTGCAGGTGGGCCTCAAACCACTGACGATACTCGGGGCCAGCTGTTGGTAAGGAGAGCTGGACCCAACGTGGTGGAGAGGAAGTACACCTTGTTGGGATAACGCAGTGTGGAGGCACTTAGCCCAGCCCAGAAGAGAAAACATCTAAGAAATGGGCAGCGTCTAAGTACATTGTGAGCCTGGCTGGTGGTTCACTGAGCAAGGTAGGCCAGAAGATTGGTGTCATTATGCTTTTGATTATAATGGTTGCTGCTTTACTTCCACATTCCAAGTCTTGCACAGTTATCTCTTGGGCGCAGCTTTACCTGGCAGCCATGTAATTCAGGAAATTCTGGGACGTAAAGTTCCAGGTTAGCTGAATTGACAGAATATAAAATCACTACATTATGTTACCTCAAGTAAGAAGCAAAAGTAGTCTTAACATCAATTTCCATATCTGTGAAAATGGAACAATAGTACTAGCCCAAGACAATTGTGAGGATACATGTCTTAAAGCAGGGCTCAAAGCATCTACTATACAGTCAACAATGTTACCTAGCCCATGAAACAAATTAATTTAAAGTCTTTAATGTTGGTTTTACATTTACTTTTAATCTTCAAATTATCTTCTTTTGTTGGGATTATGATTTGCTATATTTTTCACAGGCCTCGCTCCTCACGATACAGAGCAGGCACAGGGCCCAGACTGCAATATGTGTGAAGAACACTTATCTCTCCTTTTTCTGTAGTCACTGGGAGAACGCAAGCTACAGTAGGCATCAAGAGGCTGACTTGCTATTTTTCAAGGAGATTATGCTTAATTTTCTTCAAATATATTTAATATCATGTTTAGTATATTATTTCCTTTGATTATAAGGATTTTTAACTATTACAAGTAGAAAACCAAATAAACCCCTTCAGAAAGTTACAAACTTTAGAGCAAAGTGAAATGTGGTCAAAACTTCTATTTGTACTTGAAAAAAGGATGTCCACCCTTACCGTGCTCAGTCAGCTTCGTAGTGGAGGTCCTAGCCAGTGTCACGCATCATGAAAGAGAAATAAAGGACATACTGATTGGAAAGGAAGAAACAAACTGCCTCTATAGAACACATGATTGTTTATACAGAAAAATCCTATGGTCCCTTAAAAACTACTAGAATAATTGAGTTTTAGCAATGTTATAAGACGTGAAATCAGTATACAAAACACAAAAACAATTGTATTTTTATAGTTTCACAACGCAATTTTTAAAAATTATATTTCAGAAAGCACAAAAATCAATAAATATGGAGGTATAAATTTCACAAAGTATGTGTAGAATCTGTATGCTCAATAATAAAATAGTGATTAAAAATCAATGATATAAATAAAAATAGAGATACACTATCTTATGAAGATTGGAAGGTTCAATGTTATGTCATTTCTGCTTCAAATTATCAATATGTTAAATGTAATCTCCATTAAGATCCCAATAGGCCTTTCTATAGAAATCAACTGAGTCTAAATTTTTTGTGGAGAAAAAAGGAATTGATGAAACAACTTTGAAAAAAGAAAAATAAAGTTAGAAGACTCTTACTATCTGGTTTCAAGAATTACTATAAATCTACAGAAGTCAAGCTGGGGAGATAGCTCAGTAGGTTAAGTTTCTGCCTGGCAAGCCCAAGGTCCTTCCTGAGTTCGATCTCCAGTAACAAATTAATCTACAGAAGTCAAGACTGTGTGATATTGGCAAAAGGATAGACACATAGATCAATGGAACAGAACATAAGATGCAACGTACATGTACACACACATGTTGCATGTGTGCACATGTGTGTGTGACAGAGAATGATCAGAAATTTGGACAAAAGAGCAAATACATAAAAATTGACTCAGAATGGATTGCAAACATAAATGTAAAATCTTCAGTTTTTAGAATAAAACAAAGTTTTTGAGACCTTGGGTAGAATATTTTTAGTTGCAATACCAAGAGAATAACTGATTTAAAAAATCTTAAGTAACTGAAATTTAAAATTTTGCCCTTTGAAAGATGTTAACAACAACAAAAAAAAATACAACCCATGAAATATCCACAAATATATTTGCCCACATACATCTGATAAAGGACAAGTATCCAGTTGGTGGGAGGGGGGTGAACATTTGTAACTCCATCTACTAGATGGCACAAGAAGATTAGGATTTCAAGATTAGCCCAGACAATTTAGTGAGGGTCTGTCTCAAAAAAAAAAAAAAAAAAAAAAAAAAAAAAAGATGCCGGGGGTGTAGTACAGTAGTAGAATGCTTGCAACACAAAGCCCTGGGCTCAACCTCCAGTCCAGGAAATGAAGACATCCAAAATTCAGTACAAAAGCAAGTAACCCTATAAAAAATAGGCAAGAGCCGGCCTTATAGCTCAGCGGACTAAAGCGGCAGTTTAGGCAATGCCAGCCCGGTCCCCGGGGCTAGTTGAGATGGCAACTGAGACTTGGCGCTGTGGGGAGTGCCTGTAATCTCAGCGCTTGGGAGGCTGAAAACAGAAGAATCACTGTGAGTCCGATCTACATAGTGAGACCAGGTAGACCCTGTAGGCCCTGTAGACCCTTACCTAAATATAGAAGAAAAAAAGGCAACGAGCTGCATAGGCACTTAGATAACAAAGGTCACATTTGGCAAATAGGCTCAAAGAAATGGTGTTCAACATAATTAGTCATTAGGGAAATATAAATTAAAACCACATTAACATACCGCTTTGTACGTATTAGAATGTCTAAAATAAACCAGGTGTGGGCCAGCCAAATAGCTCAGCGGATTAAAGCGCTCGGGGACTGGGGGTTCCATCCCCAGGTCTGCTGTGCTGGCCTCACCCCCAGGGGTGCACTGAGACTGCGATGGAGACTGGGAGTGGTGGCACACGCCTGTAATTCCAGCTCTTGGGAGGCTGTAAACAGGCAGCTCACTACAAGTGAGCTGTAGTGAGACCCTGAATACCCTGTAGACCCTTCCCTAAAATATAAATAAATAAATAAATACACAAACCAGGCTTGGTGATACATACCTCTAGTCCAGCTACTTGGGAAGCTGAGGTGGGAGATTGCTCAGGCCCACAAATTTGAGACCACTGTGGGAATCATAGTGAGACTCTGTCTCAAAAACAAAGAAATCGGGGGCCTGCCCATTAGTTGTTTAAGTGCCTGTGTAAGTAAAGCAGTCAGGCTCAGGATGCTGTGATTTGATCCCCAGAACCTCCTGCCTTACCAGACCTGCCCTTAAGGCATCCTGAGCCAGCCAAAAAAACAAAAACAAAAACAAAAACAAAAAACCCCAAAAAACAAAGAAATCAAAATAAAAATTTTAAATGTCTAAAGTAAAAACAACTGATAATACACACATAGGGAAGGATGTGAAGCAACTGAAACTCTCATACCATGCTGGTAGAAACACAAGATGATATCGTTACTGAGGACAACAGCCTGCCAATGTCTTATAAAGTTCAATATATACATATCATATAACCTAGCAACCCTACACCTTAGAATTTATTCCAGAGTAATAATAAATACAAGACCAGTACACACATCTTTGACGCATCTTAAAAACTGCTAACCAAAGGAAATGACTCAAGAAATACTAGAGTAAGAACAAGTAAGAGGGGAAGGAATGGACCAGCCAGTTAAAGGAGGGCATTTAAAGGTAGGCTGTCCATCATAAAGGTTGGGAGATTTGGGGGGCTCAAGTGATGAGAGGACAAGAAAATGTCATCGAAATCTTAGAGGCTATAATGTGATTACTGTTATTTTATCAGCTCTGTAAGATTCACTCAAGTCTCTGAAAGTGAAGAAGCACCAGGCATCCCAGAAGGCTTTATTTTAATTTTCTAAATAGGGACCTATGTCTTTGGGATCCCCAAGTGGTTGTATCACATGCACAACAGCTGTAAATTTAAATGGAAAAAAAATCTATGCCAGGGAAAGCAAATTTAAAAGTCATAGAACTGCATGATTTGGTTATAACTACACACATGGAACACATGGCTTAGTTCTGGGTGTTTTTCATGAGGCATATGAAAAGGATGTCATTATTATTCCTGCTAAACACTTTGCAAAATGAGACTTAGAGGAAACAAATCTTTCATTCAAAGTCATAGAAGTAGAAGCAGGTGAAATAAGCATTTGACTCTATTGGGCTTCCCAGTGCACTTTGTATTACCTTCATTCAGCGAAGTTTTAACTAGCTAGTAAATGGCACTAGCCAGGCTTGGTGGCGCATGCCTATAAACCCAGCACCCCGACGCAGGAGGGGCACTGTGAATTCAAGTCCAGCGTGAAATATATAATGAAAGTCTGTCTCAAAAAACTAAATAAATAAATGGACAAACTCATCCTACTTTTTCAATAACTCATGTTATATTTCATGAACTTTATTGTACTTTAAGAAGACACTATAACTTAAATAGCTTTACAGTGATCTTTACAATTATTAAGATAAAATATACTTTTTAAGCAAAGTCACAGAAATCTTCCTGTTAAAAAAACTAAAATGTATAGTTTATTTTGTAGTTTATATTTTTATTTTTTAAAAACATTTATTTATTTATTGTGTGTGTGTGTGTGTGTGTGTGTGTGT
>NDGN011394869.1:0-11712 GCA_002564285.1 Tympanoctomys barrerae
TAATACATTGCATATTGTTGTCTTCTTAGTGGTTCTTCATAGTACAAGATGCAGACATGATATCCTGTCCAAACACTATTACAACAAATCTTTCTTCTCACTGAATTAAGAGGAAGTAACTGTATATCTTTCATAACTATTTTGTATATACAGATACAAAATGGCACGGACCGTTTTCTGTTCTCCTTTTAGAAACTATGGGATACTTCAAGCTTTCCCTTAGAATACTTGGCCCTCTAATTTTGTCAGATGACTTTAACAATTAAAGTGTTAAATGGGAAATTGTTCCTTCCCTGTCCCAGCTCTTTTTTTCTTTATATACTCAAAGAGGGGAACAGTGGGTCTGAGGACATTGTCTGCACTGTTTTCTTTGCATCTGGAGGTCATTTCTTTGCATATTGGGAGTAACTTGAGCCATATGGATCCTTTCTCCTTTTTTGCCTCCTCACACACTGGAAGCAATGGTGTTTAGGATTGGAAGGCACTCCCTTCCTCAGAAGTACCTGCAACACCCTTGGAAAGTATTTTCTAGAAGTTTGGGGCAGCTGGAGACAGGTTAATTTTCTGAAAACTAGCTGTGAAGCTCCCAAATTTGTGTCTATCTCTTTGTCATTTAAACATCACAGAGACAATAGGGAGATAAGAATCACACACCAGTTTCCAAAGTAACTGTAAGAAATATGATAGAGTATTTTAGAACTATGGGAGATAAGACATAATTATTAACAGTACACTAGCCTATACTTTATGCAATAGAAGTTATTTCTCAGAGCTAAGTAAAAATATGTTTTAGTTAAGTATTTTGAAAGCAAATAAATTCACAAACATTTTGTTATAAATCAGCTGATGAGGATAATTTTAACCTGCCATTTTACCAAGATACATTACTTAAAAATGAAAATCAGTTTGAAAAATCCTAAAACTGTCCTTCCTATAATCATTTTATTTATTTAACATATTTTATAACATGGGAAACATGTATAACATGGGAATCATGTATGGAAACATGTAGTAGCAATCCATGTTGCTAACCATTAAAACAAAGCAAAACAAATATCAAGGAAAATGTGCTACTCATGTTATGTATGTTTTGTCTGTTTAGATTATATTCCATGGCAAAAATCACCTGAAAGCCTATAAATTCATATAGTAGAATTCTAATTTTCTTTTATTTTATAATGAATACAAAATGGTAAAAATGAATTAGGAACAATACAAAATTTTATTAAACGAAGTAATAGGCATTTGACAATGGTTGCTGTATTGCATGTTACCTTCAAATTAGACTGGGGATAGAGTTTAACAGTATAAGCACTTGCTGGGCAAGCACAAGGTCCAAGTTCAATCCCTTATGTTGCAAAACAAAACTAAGCAAACCAAAACACCAACAAACAAACAAACAAACAAACAAACACAAAAGAAAAAGTTATCTTCAAATTAGTTGCTTAAGTTACCAGATATAAACCTGCAAAACTGATGGAAAAAAGTTATAAGAAATTAAGAAGAAAACAATAAATTTAAGCATTCACTGCTCCTTTCAGTAGACCAGCAGAAATCAGTAGTACAATTATGCAAACTACCCTGAGTATATACATAAATATATATATTTTTCCATCTGTCCTTTGCCCTTTCCCTCATCCAAGTTTTGAACAGATTCTTTTCTTTCACAGCATCTATTGTGCCTTTCAGATTTTAGTTACTCTGTCAGGTTCTCACACTAGGGAGATAATAGTGTTTGCACACGTGGGTCAGATTTATTTTGCTTGCCAATACAGTCTCCACTTGAATCCCTTTTAGAATTCTAACTTTCCCTGTCCATAGTCCTTTGCGTGCTGACAGGAACTCAGGCTCCTTCTGTGAGTCATAGCCCTCACTCATCACTCCTTTCATTGTATTCTATTGTTCAGACCAGGAAAGAAGCAGGAGAGAAAGCAAACTTTCTCTTACGTCCATGGATACTGTGTAGCCGCACTGATGTTCTATTATCTGGATGTGACCCACATGATCACAGGGTCTCACCCGAGTACATATGTGCCCTAAAATAGAAAAGAATAGGAAATGTGTGACTTCTCACAGCTCTGACACTTGTCTAGTCTTCTGATTGCTAATATTTGTTTGTTTCTTCTTTTTATATGTAGACATACAAGTCCAATGAAGTTAGTGAAGTCTAGGGTCTTTGGGTCAAAAGGCCAGACCTCTCCAATTTTGCCACCACCCAATTTTTAGTCATGTATGAGGAACTGTATCATCGCACTAGAAATTTCCATAGGGAAAACGGAAGAAAGGAAGATAGCCAGCATCTGAACCACAGGGATTCCGAAATCCTTCCAAGCAAGGTCGCAGCTTACCTGTCTATGGGCTGCTGGCAATTAAAATTTAAAAGGTACACTAGGTACTGTAAAAGGGAAATAATTTGTTCAATGGGAAGGAAAAACTGGGATGAGGAAAAGGACACAAGTAAGAAGGGAAAAGATACATTTTAGTATATATGCAGAATGGTTTGGAGAATTGTACTGTCAGTTTCTGCTGGTCTGAGAGGAGCAGTACATCCTTTTTTTTCTTTCCTTTTTTACTTCTTGTTTTGACTTTCTAACAATATTTTTATTATTGTTTTGACTTTTCTTTAAACAAATCTTACATGTTTATATCTGGCACCTGAGCAAGTAATTTGAAGACAGTGTCATGTATTACAACAACTATTGTTGAATTCCTATTACTTTGTTTAGTGAAAACTTGTATCATTTCTTTTTAAAAAAATAATTTTATTGAGAAACAAATAGCAATGAGACAGTTTCAAAACTGATTAGTAGGACAGTTCAATAATTAATACATTGCATGTTGTCTTCTTAGTGGTTATTCATAGTACAAGATGCAGACATGATATCCTGTCTCATTTCTAGTGCTGTTTTTATCTATCACTGTTTTGTATTCTTATTTTAAAAAGTCTTTCATATGACATTTTTTTCTTTTTAGAACTGGGAATTGAACTCAAGTCTTTGTGCTTGCCAAGGAAGCTCTTATCCTACTGAGCTATCTCCCCGGTCCTTCTCATATGACTTTGGTTCCATTCTTTTGGAGATGTTCTTGGCCTTTGGGGATTGTTCCTTTCTCACTAATCTCTCTTGAAGTGGGTTGGATCTCCTCTTCTAGGGAGAGGCAATTTACTATGCTTTTCCTGCTATGAGATCATTTCAGGACTTTAAAATGCTCACAAGTTTTTCTTGACCTCAGCCAGTGGTTTTTTAAGATAAAATAACTTATCCAAAGTTATTTTATCATGCTTCTGAATGGTTTCCAGTCAACTCTCTTGATTGTAACTCTTCAAATTTCTTTCTAGAACCCATTTGCAGACCACGCTCATCTCATTTTCTTACCCCTGCTTCTCTTTTTCTCAAATGTCTGCTGTTGCTCATCATTGTTTGAAACAATATCGGCAGGGCCACGGCATCTTTAATCTCATTTTTTTTCTATCCAACTTATTCTTAATGGATCATTAACCAACTTTTTTAATCAAATTTTTATACTAAAACCTTTTCATTCTACTTTCAAATGACTACTTCTTATTGATGAACTCATGAATACTTTGTCAAAGAAAGCCAGCAGTGATCAATGCCCATCAAATCTCTGCATCTTTCCAGTTACTTCTTTTGTGCCCACAAATGTATTAGGAAAATCATCTGCTTCTCAGAAAACAGACAAAACATTTTCCTGAGCATCTTATTTTAGTACATTTAGAGATGCTATGGAAAAGTGGACTCAAGACAAGCTGATGCCCAACAATATAGGGAACTCTCAATCATAAATGCACACAAAGCCAAAAGTGTCACTGCATTGAACAACAACAAGAAAAGAACTTCATTGTAGAGTGACAGGGCAAAGGAGATAACCCCCTTAGCTTAGAAACCAAAGAAAGAAACTATGATAAATTCTAGGTTAGGATTTTAGGTAGGAAATCAGTGAGGGGTTTTACTTAACATGATATAGTACTTATATAATTCTTGACCAAAAAGACAAGGCATGTGCCATACAATTCCAAGCAAAGGGTATTTTCCCCTGTATTGAGTTAATTTCATATCAACATCATATTTTCATTATTACTTTGTGTATACTGCAATATAATACTACATATTATATATAGTATTATACTTGCAATACTACTGCATATTATACTTTATATTCTGCAATCTATAGTATAACTATTTTTTCAAAAAAACCTACAATTCTATATTAACAATTTGAGTAACTCAGTGGCCTTTGTTATCATGTGAAGAACTGAAGTTTGCTGAAGAGCATTTCCTTTGTTGATAAGCTTCCTTCCTTCAAAAAAAAACTTTATATGTGAGTTTAGTCTTTCTTTACAGTTAACCCTTCCTTTTTAAAGTAGAAACTTCACCAAACTCTAAAACTCAAGGAATGTAATTAACCTGTGAGGACCTACATAGACATTCCTTCAGTGCAATTTACTCAGAGCTGATGCAGACCAAGAGCTCACAAAGGTCAGTGAATGAAGAAGAGTCATCATGCCCTGAGGAAGGCTGACAGCAGGGAGCAATATCTGAAGACAGATTTGCCTCCCCTTTAGCCCTTTGCCCCTTCCCTCTTACTCTTTCCAACTCAGCCTCAGTCCCACTTAAATAGGCCAGGGAAACTCCAGTATTGACATCAGATGTTTTCCTACTGTCTCCATATAACATAATCTTCACCCACATAACCTTTTCAAGAAGAGTTAAAATCATAATCCCTATCTTATCACTGCTTCTGATTGCTCACACTACTATTCTTTTCCCACGACATGTAATATGTAATTTACATAGTCATTAGATTTTTTATCATTTATTTCCATCCTCCTCTATGCCATGTGAGCTCCATGAATTTGGACACCTTGTTATTATTCACTGATGCATCCCAAGAGTCTAGAATTCTTCCTCCATAATCTATTGGGCAAATGATGAGAAGAATTTTTTTCTTGGACTGGAATATCTTCAAAGCTTTCATTGTTACCAGCAATCCCTTGTAACTTGGAGGTTAAGCAGGACAGCCAATGTTGAGCACATATTCCAAAAGGGAGGTGCTAGAGCTTGTCATTACCTGAAACTCCCTGACATCTGAGATGACTTGTATTTAGTTTGAGCAATAACTGATTTTGCTCAGTTTTGGGACAGTTCACTATACAGGTCTGAAGTTCCCCATAAGGTTAAACCCAAATTTTTGAGACTCATCTCTGTTGGATTAATGAGATTATATTTTAAGTATGAAACAGAATAATGATTGAAGTTTTTGTTCTTTTTCTCATGTGGTAGGTATATGATACAAAAAATTATATCTATAAGACAATTGTGCTTTGTTTTAAAAGACATTATTTTGAAGTAATCATGGAGAAGAAAGGTGGATGACATCGAAGTGAAAAAATGTGAACAAGATTGTCTCCAGTTGAGAGATTCTTCCATGCTGACTTCAAAGAAGTGTGTACAAGGTCGTTCTTCTGGAGGACTTCTCTACTCATGACCAGTGTCATTTCAGTTAAAATGAATGTCCTTTTCATGATAGAAAAGGAAATAAAATATTTTGGCATCAAAAATTCACATTTTGAACTGTCTTCCTTAATTTATTTCTCCTTTCATTTATGGAATATTTTTGTTGCTTATGATAAGATTCATTTTCTTTCAATAGTGCTATATAAATAAAGAATCTTTGTAGTAAAAAAAGACAGTTTCTGATGAGGAAGTAGAAAGAAAGAAAAGAACCCAATGCCATAACATAGGTTTTAGGGACTGAAGATCTGTTTTTACAAGTAGGACAAATACTGCCCTGGATTATTAAATAAGCTTGTCCCTCTTTATCAGAAGAAGAGAGTCCATCGCCACAGCTATTCTTTCTTCCATAGATTTCAAAGTTGTGCCCTATGTGAAGTTTTATTAGTATTACTGTTGGCTGTTGCCTCCTATAATAGTAGTTGCTCGACATGTGCGACATTCTCCCTAATGTCTGAGGGGGCCATCAGATGCCTAGGATATTGTACTTTTTACAAAGTCCACCTCATCACTGCCCCCCAACGTACAATTTGCTCTTTTCCCAGTATCCACCTCCACTATAATATCTGCCACAGTCTTTTCCAAGGAAGCCTCCTTTGGTGGGCCAGCGGTAGTGTATTTCCAAGAGCTAGAAAGGCCTCATAAGCTAGCAGGGCCAAAATGCCACAAGACAAATGGATAGTTGCTTTTATGGTGCTCCACTGAATTTTCTTGAAATCCTGCTGTGGTGAGAGGGAGCATTTTTAAAAAGCCTGGGCTTCTGATCTCATTGAGGTGAAGTTTAACACAGAAGGCTTCTTTCTGGAATGCAATGCCCTGGAATAGTCTATGAGTGAGCTAAGAAAAGACCTCAATCTCGACTTTTCCAGAGTTTGAGAAGAAAAAAAACAAGTCAAGCCTAAATTTAAAAAAAATTAATTTAATTGTTTCTTTGATTTTTTGAGTCTCACTATGTAGCCCAGGCTGGCCTTGAACTCATGTGACTCTCCTGCCTCAATCTCCCAAGTCCTGCTATTACAGGCATGTACCATAAAGCCTGGCTAGTCCAACTTTCTAATAATCAACTTTCTACATCTGATTTTCTGTGCTCTATATCAATTTCTGCCTGAAGAATTATTATGCTTACACATCTTCTTGGATTATGTGTCTCTCTCAAGATTGTCATAACTTGGCTTCTACAATAATTTGTATTTGACACTTAAACTTATGGGTAAGGAAATTTGGGGATGTGAAAGAAGGAAACCTGAAAAGGAAGAAATATCTATTCAAGGTGGAATAATCTTTTATACCTCACCAAAGCAACCGATGGTCATATCCATGGGGCATTCAGAGCTTCACTAAGAGATGATGTCATATCCCTTTATCCTGGAAATGAAAGACTTCATCTGAAGTTTGTCTCATTCCCTTCAGTGCCAGTATTGGCCAAGTCTACCCATGTGTGTTTCCTTTAGCATCCCTCCATGTTGTACACACATAAAAACAGTATTTTCCATGAATGTCATGTGTTGTAGTTTCATAGGAGCTTTGGACCAGAAAGGGAGGGATATGTAGCATGGTCCTATAGACCAACTTTGTCAAGAGGCTGTTCTTCCAAGCCTAGATGACTAGTGTTAAATGACTACACCTGATTAAGACATGAGGAAGAGAGAATAGTAGGAATGTTTATAAGGTATCAAGGTATCCAGTAGGTTCAACAAAGGTCATGACTAGATTAAGAAAATTAGCAGTAACCTCTCATGATAAGGACATCAGTGTGAAGGTCAGAGGCATGTGAGGAGGTGTCAGTTGCAAACAGCAGCTGTGTAGCCTACCAAAACAATGTGGCTCATCCTGCACTGCTGGTGAAGAAATTGGGCTCTCTATATAGTAGAAAGATCCTTTATATACAAACTAGTTAGTGTGCTTAGAACAACAGAAAATAAAAGAAGAAAATCCAAAAGCTAGACTAAGAAAAATCTTGACTGGGGGAAAGAAGGCAAAAGTCAAGTACATGCATCAGCTCAAAATGTAAAGAGAATATTAAATATGAGATCCCTTTGCACCAAGGGATTTGGTTGCATATGAAGATGCAACCTCCGAGCTGAGGCTCAGGTCAGCCACGTCCTTGTTCTGGTGCAAGGACATAGAAGCAGGAAGCAGGTGGCTTTAGATCTGAGAATCCCATCGTGTGGACACCATGGTGTTCCTGAAACTCCTTTTCAGGGTTGTAGGAAGGGATTTTGAGTAAGGAGAGTCTTACACCCAAGCCTAGAGGAATGCAATTGACACAAGATTCCTTGAATGCAGGCACCGTGCCAGAAGTGACCTTGACCTAAAAGAAGGGGACCATTTGGACTCTAACAGAGAAAGAAATGGGTGGGCAAAGCAGCAGAGGCATGTATCTCTTGTTGATTCCTTACTCCTCTTCTATCTTAAATCATGAGGCTTGTCACAGTGAAGTGTATCCCACATAAGAAACTAGGTTGGGCCATGAGATAGCAGACCAAGTGCCTGCTTTAGAAAATTCAGGGACCAGGGTTTGATCCCCGGTCACACATGTCTCGCCGAGTCTGGGTGTGGTGGTGCACGCCTGTAATCCCAGCTCTGGGGAGTCTGAAAACAGGAGGATCATTACAATTCTAAGCTGCACAGTGAGACCCTATACTAAATACGTAAAAAACAAACAAATGAACAAAAAAAGAAACTATGTCGTTCTCAAAGCAGCATCTGGTATCTTACAAATACCATCCATCTATCCATCCATCCATCCATCCACTCATTCACTTATTCTAAAACTGTTAGTTCTCCAACATGTCAGGCTCTACTTGGAAATGGAAAGAAAAACAATGGCTTGGGGGACACGGTGAGGGAAGTCTCTGGTAATGGCTGGGTGGTTGTGAGCTCAGGCACTCGTGGGAGATGACACAGCTATGGACCTGTCAGGTGCTCCAAGCATTTAGCTTAAAAAAAAAAAAGTAAGGAGGTAGGGACTTGGACTTGGACTTGCTGTTCGAGGATAAGGCTTGACGTAATTGTCATAAGGTGACATAATTGTCAGTAAGTGCCAAAAAGATGGTCATGCTGATAATTTCATCATAAAAAGCTGAGTTAACAGGTGGATTCAGGGGTGAATCATGCCTGACAGGGAAGGAGTAGACATGGCAGCTGTGGAAGTCCCATTTCCTTAAGGCAGGGCTTGTCCCCTACATAAAAAGCCAGTTGACTGAAGGGACCACATCAGACCCAAGTGATCTGACCATCTGCCTTGTTTGTGTACCAGGTAAGTCTCTTTATTTGGAACTTTTTAAACTATTCACTCTAGGCATTTACTTTTTATTGGCATCTTGTAGACATTTTGATGTTTCTCTGCAATACTGAAATTTGGCTGTGTCATATAGACTGTTTATCTGAATTGTGCTCTAGAAATGCCTTTGCTTTGACAGTAATTGTGGTTTGAGCTTAAAGAGACTTCAGACATGCTTGGTTCTTCCCAACCTTGCCTGCTGTGGTAGTGAGAAGTGAGTGGGCTGCTGAAGGACCTAGAGTTCAGTTTGAAATTGGATGAGAATGCCAGCCCAGATCTAGAGGGCTTTTGCTACTTTTACCTATGTTGTAATTTTAATACAATGTTATTCTTTCAGCAAATATTTTATTGCATGTGGCCATTGCTAAAGAATAATTTTGGCTACAGAAAATTTACTCCATGAAGCTAGACTATATTTAGGAGAAAAAGAGTTAAACTACAATGAAGTGAATGATCAGTGTCAGGTAACAAGGGTGAGTGCGGGGCTGTCACAGGGAGGCAGGAGGCTTCTGGAAGTCTTGCTCTAGAAGGCCTGCTTCCAACGTGCTATGTGAAGTGATCTGAAGTGGCTGAGTAACATTCAGACGGGCACTTGAGGCAGAGGAGCCAGGTCCCAAGCCTGATCCCGTGGGGTCGTACAGTGGCCACTTATCCTTTGCATGGTATCAGAAATGAATGTGGAGGTTGAAGTTTGTTTTTTGTTTTCATCAAATAGCATCATAGTTCCATGTGATCCAGGGCTGTGAGCATCGCTTTGTGCTGTGCTCCTAGTGGGTTAGGCTGTGCGCACTAAAAGTGAATGCAAGGGAAAGCCCTGCTTCTGTGAAGTAGAACGGATCACATTTAGGTTCTATCTCTTCAGAGACTCAAAATCATGAAAGCATTCTTTATGGTAGAGAAGGACAAATGACCCATGCTTTTCCACAGCCCTGAAGTGCCATCAAGCATGTCTTCTTTCTGAATGGCTCCCTGTTTAAATCATCCCTTCTCTGCTTAGGCCCAACCACTGTGGAAGCATGAGTTCCCACCAGCAGAAGCAGCCTTGCACCCTCCCAGCTCAGCTCCAGCAGCACCAGGTGAAGCAGCCTTGCCAGCCTCCACCCCAGGAGCCATGTGTCCCCAAAACCAAGGAGCCCTGCCACACCAAGGTGCCTGAGCCCTGTCAACCGCAGCCTGAGCCCTGCCAACCCCAGCCTGAGCCCTGCCAACCCCAGCCTGAGCCCTGCCACACCAAAGTACCTGAACCCTGCCAACCTCAGGTGCCTGAGCCCTGCCAACCTCAGGTGCCTGAGCCCTGCCAGTCTAAGATGCCTGTGCCCTGCCACCCTAAGATGCCTGAGCCTTGCCAGCCCCAGGTGCCTGAGCCCTGCCAACCCCAGCCTGAGCCTTGCCATCCTAAGGTTCCAGAGCCCTGCCATCCTAAGGTTCCAGAGCCCTGCCAGCCTAAGGTTCCAGAGCCCTGCCAGTCTAAGATGCCAGAGCCCTGCCATCCTAAGGTTCCAGAGCCCTGCCAGTCTAAGATGCCAGAGCCCTGCCATCCTAAGGTTCCGGAGCCCTGCCAGCCTAAGATGCCAGAGCCCTGCCATCCTAAGGTTCCGGAGCCCTGCCAGCCTGAGATGCCGGAGCCCTGCCATCCTAAGGTTCCAGAGCCCTGCCAGTCTAAGATGCCGGAGCCTTGCCATCCTAAGGTTCCGGAGCCCTGCCATCCTAAGGTTCCGGAGCCCTGCCAGCCTAAGATGCCAGAGCCTTGCCACCCCAAAGTGCCTGAGCCCTGCCAGCCCAGCGTTCCAGAGCCCTGCCCCTCAACTATCACCCCAGCACCAGCTCAGCAGAAGACAGCCCAGAAGTAATGTGCTCTACGGCAAGGTCCTTGAGGAACGGATCACTGGATGCTGAATCCCCTTTCCCATTCTGCTTATAGATCCCAGTCACTTTGTAACAGCACACTGTCACCTTAAGTGACAGTCCCTCTCTCATCTGTATCCTAAAAATATGAACTATGAAGTTTTCTTTTCTGTACACTTGGGGCCTCAGAGCCTCTGAGGTAGACTGAGGAACTTAGTATGTGAACTAGTTCTCAGCTGCTCAAAACTTGGCTGAAGAGGGATTTAAAGTGAAAATAAGTGATTCGGTTTTGTTTTGCTCCATTAAATGCACTTTGATTCCATTCTTGAGTGTACGTGTACTCAGTTCCTTCATTCTATTTCCTCATGAAGCAGGAACTATTCAGGAAGCATCTGACCCTGGAACTGGGCTGGGAGGAGTTCTCCAGAGCAGCGCTCCTGGGCTGACAGAAGGTTGAGCAATGCTGCCCCACAGTGTTGCTTTGGGCATGCACACCTGGAGCAGGGCTATCCTACATACTCAGGGAGCCTGCTAGGGTTTTAATTAATACCTGTCCAAGCTGACTCCAACTTGCCCTTCTCCTACATCTGGCTTCCAGCTTGGATTACTCAACAGAGTGCTACTTATTTCAATGGCTGTTGTCCCTACTTCTGTCAATGTGTTCTTCCCGATTTGATTCTTCTGAGTGCCTGCAGTGCAGATTCCCCAGATTTCCAAGCATACTGGAAAACTCAGCCTCCACAGCACTACCAGTGGCTTTCCATTCTCTGAGTGTCAAATCTGAACCAGAAAAGAGATGATTCACAGTGCTTATGAGAGGTGGTTCCCCATCCTACGGGGTGCACCTTGCTCCCCTTCCATGCCACAGTGAATCTCGCATACAGACACAAACTCTTCCCAATGGACTGCGAGTCCTTACAGTGGCAAACAGCAGCCATCAACCAGCTAAGGGGAATGAAGATGTTTAGGCTCACCCTCATCTGGAGTATAAAAACCGTTAGTTTGAAAGGAAACAGACATCAATACCACATACATACATACATACATACATAC
>NDGN011394872.1:0-20439 GCA_002564285.1 Tympanoctomys barrerae
TGAAATATTTTAATGCCTCCAGAAGTAGCATATAGGAAATAACAAAGAGCATAATTCAAAAGTATCATGCCATATTTGAACCATGGATTTTCTATATTTTTTGTTCTTCAAGTTTCTGGTTCTCTCATGTGTTTTTCATTATTGATAAAAATGTAATTATGCCATAATTAAAAGTCATTCTGTTCTATAGGATTCATTGCTTTTTCCCTAGAAATGTTCTTGCCTCCATAATATCTAGACTACTGTCTACCACTAATTCTTGTAGATGATATCCTAGGATTTCCTTTCACTAGTCTTCAGGGCGGGAGCCATTGTTTAGTTAGGTCTGTGATTTATTCTCTCTTAGTTTTTGTTCTGACTGTTAGAGTATATTGACAAAGTTTTCCAAAACATTAGAAGGTAAACTGAGTCTTGGTATTCCTTAAAATGTCATTATTCTGCCCTCATGCTAATTGATGGTTTCAAAATGAATTACCTTAATGATAATTTCTAGAAACAAATATTTAAAACTCTTTTAGGGTTGGCCAAATAACTCAGTGGATTAAAGCTCCTGCAAGCAGGTGCAGGGGCGGAGGGTTCAATCCCTGGACCTGCCATACCAGGTCACACTGAGACCACAATTGAGGCTGGGTTTAGTGGTACGCACCTATAATCCCAGTTCTTAGGAGGCTGTAAATAGGTGGATCACTATGAGTCCGATCTAGTAATGAGACCCTGAACAACCTGTAGACCCTTCCCTAAGTTACAAAAACTCTTTGGCAGCATATTTTATGTCTTAATTTCTCAATAAATTGTTTATGAAATAAACATTTTTATCTTCATTTTTCAGTTTTAGACTGTAGAAGATAAAAATTTAGCTATTTTCTTTTTAAACCATTTGTTACTAATGTACACTTCCTCTCACCCATCTAAATAGGGTTTCATTATTATAACTGATGGTTTCAATTTATGATGTTGTAAGCACTATTTGCAGATATACTAGATAATAGTTTTCTTTCTAGCATGACTTGTTTTTCCTTGCATTTAGTACTTACCTTTAAATATTTTTGTTTAGCTGTGTTTTAGATATGTAGTAAGAGTCTAAGTTCCCTTTCAAAATGTTCAAAACCCTCAGGTATGCCATTCATTTTCGTTTTGGATCCTGTTCTGAATCTTTTTAATATACTCCATCCTGACTTGCTGCTCAGAAGCTATCATACTAGAGTCTCCTTTCATCTTCACCCTGGGAATTTCTTTTACCTCTCTCTTGGGTTTGACCGTCCCTTTCATGGATCATATGATTTTGACCTCCTTTCTTTCCCTTTGCTTTATTGGAGCACCCTATCTTCCAGGTAGAAAAGGGGCAATTTATAATTTGTTTGTGTTTGGGAGTTTATGCCATTAAATAAGTCTCACTTACTGATTCCTGCTTCCACTGACACAGACTCTGTTAAAAATTCAGGAGAGGTAGGGATAAATTAGAGGTAAATTGAGCCCTATTGGAGCTGTAATGTCATTTTGCATAATCTGTGATTGTGTTTGGTGGTTATCTATCATGCTATTCTTCTAATGGAACAAGGACTATTAGTCTTCAGAAGAATATAACATCATCCAGAATCCATAGATTTTTTTAATGTAAAGAACTTAATTTTCAATAAAAATTTCTAGATATACCTACATGACTGAAAAACAACAGAAAAAATAATAGCCACAAAGAACCCTGTTTTTGATGTTAGATAGTGTTATGATTTGTGTCTATATGTTCTCCTCAAACCCTCATGTGGTCAGAGCTGGGGCTTTTGGAGAGGTGGCTAAATCTAGAGTATGTGAGTGACTGCTTCATGGTACAATGCTACGATTAAGGACAGATGATTACAAAATCAGGCCACTGATTAGTTTGACATTGCCCTAATCCTGGTAGCCTAGGTAAGATGAAAGGGTAGCAAGATGCTATTAAGGCCTCCTTGTTGCTTTGATACCTTTGCCCACCATGAATGTTACTCTTCTGTGAGGCCCATCTACCACACCACTCTGCCTTGGAGCCAACAGATTATGGGTCGAAACCTCTACAAACTACGAGCTAAGTAAAGCTTTTCCACTTTAACTGTAGGTGTCAGGTATTTTGTATCAGCAATCAGAAAAAATCACTAAAGCAAAATTTGGTACCAAGAGTAAGGTCACTGCAGTTAGTATACCTGACCATGCAGTTCAGAAGCCTTTAGGATTGGCTTGTAGAAAATATTTGGAAAGATCTGGAGATGATGGCTGAAAAAGTAGAGCTGGAATGCCTTTGATTAGGATATTGTGGTCAGAGCTCAGAAGACCAGAATACTGATAGACATGTTGCTGGTAAAGACCAGGCTCAGGAAGTATTTGCTAGGAAGAAGGACTGCATTGGCTATTGGCCTCCAGAACAGGTATGTTGTGCCTTGGTAGAAAGTTTCTCTGCATTTTGTGAATGTCCATAGACTTCTAATGCTGAGATCAAGTGCAGGGGACTGATTAGTCTTATAGAAGAAATTTCAAGGCAGCTTGATGTTGATTTAGTGGCATGGCACTATTGGGGGCTTTTAGCCAGATTTATGTTGAGAATTAAGAACAAAGAATGCAGAAGAATAATTTTAAAAAATTTAAATTTGGGCTAAAGGAACCTCCAGTAAAGTTGCAGCCTCCAAATATGGAACAGAGGAAAAATTGGTTTCTGAAAAAACTAACAAGAGAAAAGCAAGTATTTAAGAAGACAAGGGGGCTTGCTTGTTGTGGGGGGGCTTGGTGGTTAGCTCAGTTGTTTAAGTGCCTGCTGGGGCAAACCCAGTCAGGTGCAGTGTACCGCGGTTTGATCCCCAGCTCCCTACGCCTTACCAGAACCGCCCCTTAAGGCATCCTGAGCCAACCAAATTAATAATAATAATAATAATAATAATAATAGATAACTAAAAGAAAAAAGAAGAAGACAATAGAAAACATGGCCTAAAGACATCATAGAGCCAACAGGACTTCAATCTTTGCAGCCTCAAAGTTGCAAAGGTGAAAGGCTGCTTTGAAATGAGAGCTCCCGAGCGCTTTGTTCTAGAACAGTGGTAGCCTAGAGAATTTGTTCTGTGGGATTGAGTTCAGAGTGCTCAGAAACTCATGCCCTATAACCAAAAGAGAAAGAAGCCTGGCTACTGCTCCAGGTGGTAGCACACCTTAGATTCATTCGTGTGGGTATAGTTTTTTGTTTGTTTGTTTGTTTAATTGTTTGTTTTGCGGAACTGAGGATTGAACTCAGGCCCTTGCACTTGCCAGACAAGCACTTATTCTACCGAGCCATCTCCCTGACCCCTGCATGCAGAATGCAAGAGTTGTGGGGCTGGAAGGCTTCCACACAGATTTCAGAGGGCAGTGTGCCCTCCTTAGAGGGCCATTTGTGAAGTTGTGAATGTAAAGCTGAAGGTGCAGTGGAGATCCCACAAGGTTGGAGAAGACATGATTGTGAGTTATCTGAGAAAAAATTTCAAGGAAGGAGCAAAATCAGATTAAGAGAGAAGCTATGGGGTATAGCACTGCCAGAAGTGCCATAGGAGGAGCCACCCAAGTCCTTTGGAACTTACATCTTACCACAGATTGCCTTGGATGTTTCACATGGAATTATAGGACCTAATGTTTACCCTGCTGGATTTTGGATTTGCTTTGGTTCCACTCCTTTGTATCCCCTTATTTGTACCTTTTAGAATGGTAATAGTCATTCTGTACCATTGTATGTTGGAAATGTTTAACATTCTTTTCATTTGTACAGGGCCTTGAAGCTAGAAGTTTGCCCTAAATCTAAGAGGAGACTTGTGACTTAGACTTTTCAACAGTACTGAAACTGTTTAAAGGTGGTTGAATCTAAAGTGTGTGACTGATTGATGGTACAATGCTAGGATTAAGAGTACTTGGGAGGGGCTCTGCCTGCCTGGCAAGCATGTGGTTCTGAGTTTGATTCCTCGTGCCAAAAAAAAGTATTAGGATAAAGGGTGTCTGATTACTAAATCAGTCCACTGATTTTCTTGGCACCACCCTAATCCTAGTAGCCTAGATAGAATATAAATGGGACAGAAACAAAACTCCTAAGGTCCCTTAATTGTTTTACTACCTTCTACCCACTGTGAACTGTTTCTCCTCCGCAATGCCTGTCTGTTGTACTGCCCTGTCTTAGAACCAGCCAGTGCTGGACTGGTCTCTACAAACTGTGAGCTAAATAAGCCTTTTCTCCTTTAACTTTGGGTGTTGGGTATTTTGTCTCATTAATGAGAAAAATAACTAAGACAGATGGCATTTTCAGTAATTTTAATGAATATGTTCACAAAACCAGGAATTTATAAATAGTAAGAAAGAATCAAGTATAAATTTGGAAACAGAAAGTCATGTACTTACAATTAATAATCTTAATAATTTATCAGTAGATTATATACAAAAAAGACAGAATTGGTGAACTAGAAGTCAGGTCAGAAGAAAGAAAAAAAATGAAAGCGCAGAAGAGAGCATTGTAGATATTTGAGATGCAGTGAAGAGGTCTATAGTATAACTGGAATTCAGGAAGAAAAGAAGAGCAAATTGGAAAGAATATTTTAAAAAAGAACAATGACCACAAGTTTTCTAAGATAGATGCAGAACATTAGCTACAAGATCAAGAAACTGAAATTTTCAGACATATGGGGACTTTTCAGTTAAGAAAAACATGGATTTCAGTTGTATGGAATGACTAATGTGGTGGCAGGTTAAAACATTTCTATTTTTTATTAAAATACTTCAGAGGGAGCATCAAGATGGCAGAATGGTAAGTAGCAGAAAAAGAGCCTGAGAGTTACCATCCAGATGCTGGAATATAGCCATATGAAGGAAGACAAGAGGGAGGGTGGTGGGTCCCCTGCACCCAGGAAGAATCTAAAGCCTGAATTGAAGCCCCTTTACCCTCCAGAGGCAGTGAAAAGAGAAACTTCAACCAAAAGGAGGTATTCCAGCAGTGAATTCTCCCTGAGAAGGGAATCACAGCGTGGGAGGAACAACTCAAACCTGTGGACACATGGTGACTGTTGGTCTCCCCTCAGGCATCCACATACAGACACAGCAGTTGAGGGGAGCAGCAGACCTGAATGACTGCACTAGCTGGCAGTGAGTGCTGAGGGCTTAGTCATCCTGCATAAGAGAGCATTTGGCCAACAGCCATCTTGGAGAGGCCAGCTGAGCTCAGAACTCAGAGCTGATGCTGGTTCCATCTAGTGGAGCCCAGCTGGGCTCACACTGTGGTATTTATGCTGATGGCTACAGCGCAGATGAGTGTGGTTTCATCCAGAACATGTAGGCTTGATGAAATTATCCACTACCCTGCTTAAAAGCTACTGCTGTTTGCTGGGATAGTGTTATGGCTTGTGTCTAATTGTCCCCCCAAAGCTTCATGTAGTTATGGGGTGGACTTCTAGAGTTTGTGATTAATTCATGATCCAGTGCTGGAATTATGGGTGTAAATGTTGCTGGGATTAAGGTTGTAAATGCTGCTGGGATTATGAGTATGAATGCTACACCTGGCTGGGGTACATAGCCTTAATGCAATGTAAGGGAGACAGACTTGTTCTTTGTTGCTGCTACCCCTCCCTTTTTGTTTTCCACCGCAATGAACTATTGCTCTCTGACATGTGCCACTCTGTCTTGGAGCCAGCCAAATATGGACTGAAACATCCACTAACTGAGCTAAATAAACCTTTCCTTCTTTAATTTTAAATGTCAGATATTTTTTCCCAGCAATGAGAGAAAAGTAACTGAAACAGATAGATTAGCATGGATCAGGATTCTGTCTCCACACACTATCAGTGATAGCAGAGATATATCTTGAAGTCTGTTTGTGTGTGTGTGTGTGTGTGTGTGTGTGTGTGTGTGTCCTTTTTTGTTGCCGTAGTTTTGTTTTGGGTTTTGGTTTTTCTCCTTCATTGTTTGATCTTGTTTTTATATGAGTGTAAACAGTTTCTAGCCTCTTTGTGGTTGTAGTTCTGTTCTGTTCTTCTTTTTATCTTTTCCTTCTGTCCTTTTCTCTAGTCTTCTGCACCAGTTTTCCAAATGTGAGGCCAGAATCTCAGATATCGAAGACAGGCTTATGGATAGTGATCATGAAATGATTTCTTAAAAGTAGCAAGAGAACATGAGAAATCTATACAGCAGCTGCTAAGTGAGTCAGAAAATAGTAAGTTAAGATTGATAGGCCTCAGTAAAAAACAGGAGACAACACGAATAATATAAAAGAACCTTCTTCACAAATGTCATGTCAGATAACTTCTATGTTATAGAAAAGGTATTTGAGGCCGGGGAGATGGCTCAGTGGAATAATTACTTCCTGCACAAGCACAGGGGCCTGAGTTCAATCCCTGGTTCTGAAAAAAAAAAAAAAAAAAAAAGGTATTTGATAATAAGGCTTATGCAACTTCAGTTAGTCATGATCAAAAAAGAAAAAGGGAAAAGAAAAGAAAAAATCTACAGCCAAGCATATCATTGTCAAGATTTGTGGTGCATTGCCAACTGGTAATGAACTTTTTACACCCAGCTGAACTGAGCTAGTGTGCTTTTGGGTGTGAGAGGCCCACTTGAGGGCCTTGTGGGAGGATTGTTGCCAGTATAAGAGGCAGAACTGAAGAAGAAGAAGGGAGGAGGTTGTTAGGGAAACTAGAGAAGCTGTTGCAGAGCTGTTGGAAGCTGGTTCTCTTAGGCTATTCTACTGGAGGACCTTGTCATGCTGGCTTTCCTGATATGAACTTGGCTGTTCTCTTGGAAGGGGAGCTCAGGACCTCATTCCTGAGGATGGCTATGGTTCACTTTGAGGAGCTCTGATCCTCACCAAGCATTGCTTCCTGGCTCCAGAGGGGAAGATGGTACACAGCTCAAGTCTTTTGAAGAAGCTTGTCATACTGGCTTTCCTGATGGGAACTTGGCTTTCCTCATCATTGGAGGATCCCAGGACTTCACTGTTGCTGAAGATGGCTGTACTACTTTTCAAAGAAACTCTGGTGCTTAGTTTGAGCATTGTTTCTTGGCTCCATCTAGTTCAATTCCCTCAACCTGCTAGCACAGATCCTTCATCCCACTGGCACAGACTTTCTAGCTTCTGTCATTCACCATTGGACCTTCCCATCACAGATCTGTGAGAGAGGCTTGCATGAGAATTGTGGTCTCTAGGTCTCCAGTTGGACTTGTGGGAAGCATTGTTATGAGCCTTAGGTTTTCATCTAGATTCATGCAGGATGTTAGGATTCAGGGCCTTATCTGGACTCTTTAGTCTTTCATGTGTGGACAGATTTCCTGCACATTTTCTGTATGAGTCTTTGGGTAATTCATTATAAAATAATCTTATAAAATGTATCCTGTATTGTATTGTTTCCTTCCAAAACTCCAAACTATAAGATTCCAGAAATCCAACACAAGAATAGAATATTAAAAGCTTTTAGGAAAAGAAAAAAAAATCATGTATAAAGGAAAGTTCATCAGAATCACAGCTGACTTCTTAGGACAAACTCTGAAGTCAAGGAGAACTTGAAGTATTTCAAGTTCTAAAAGAAAAAAACCTTTGGCTGGGGAAATAGCAGTCTAAACACCTGCCTGGCAAGTGCAAGGACCTGGGTTTGATCCCCAGTTCCACATGTTGTGCTGGCCCAGTGCTGTGCAGGCTGCTGAAATCAGGTGTGGTGGCATACTCCTATAATTCTAGTGTTGGAGAGACTGAGACAGTAGGATCACTAAGGGTCTGAGCTGTGTAGTGAAACCCTATACCAAATAAATAAATCTTTAAATAAAAAAAGATAACCTTCAACCCAGGTTGATGTACCTTGCAAAACTATCTTTCAAAACAAATGAAGAGTGCATGCTTAGGCATGGGGTTCCATCCCTGGTGCACTGTGCCAGCCCCACCCCCAGGCACACTGAGACATCCACTGAGCCTGGACATGGTGGCATGCACCTGTAATTCCAGTGCTTGGGAGGCTGTAAACAGGAAGATCACTACAAGTTTTATCTGTGTAGTGATACCCAGTAGCCTGTGTACTACATACATTAAAAAAATAACCAATGAAAAGATAAGAAACTTCCATGACAAAGAACATAGGACAAAATTTATGACCACCAAATCAGCACTCTAAAATATTTTGAAGGATATTCTAGAAAGAGATAGCAAGGACTACATCTCCATGAACCCCAACAGAAGGAACCTACCAGGCAAGACAAATGTACCAGAGGAGAAAAAAAGAGGGGGCCAACAACAAGAAAATAACATGACAAGGATGTCAATACATACCAGTTATAATCATCAATGTTAATGATGTCAATTCAATCAAAAGAAATAGACTGGCAGAATGGACCAAGAAGCAAGATCCAATGATATGCTGCATACAAGAAACACATTTAATTAAAAAATAAATTCATGGAGTAAAGGTAAAAGGATGAAAAACAATACTCCACATGAACAGAACCCAGAAAAAAAAGGCAGAGGTAGCTGTTCTATCTGCAAAGTAAATTTCAAGCCAAGCACTGATTAAGAGAGATAAAGAAGGTCACTACGTCCTTGTAATGGGAACAATCCAAGAGGATGAGATAACAATCATAAATATATATGCAATAAATACTAGTACAAATATTAATGGACATGAAAAATTAAATAAGCACTAATAATAGTTGTACTGGAGGATCTCAATACCTCACTTTCACAAAAAAACCTAGACAAAAAATTCAACAACAAAATATTAGAACTGAACCAAACTTTTGAATAAATGGACTTAGTAGAAGTCTACGGAGTGTCCCACCTCACAGAATCAGAATACATATTCTTCTCAACTGTACATGGGACATTCTCAAAATACACTACATATTAGCCCATACTACACACTTAAGTATGTAGTAAATGCAAAGGAACTGAAAATATCCCATGTATATTATCAGACCATAGTGCAATGAAATTGGAAATCAACAGCAAAAGAAACCACAATCACTTCATAAACACATGAAAATTAAATAGCACCTTTCTGAACAACCAATAGGTCACAGATGAAATTGAAGAGAAGAAATTATACATCTTATGCAATTAAACAATAATGACAGTCTAACATACCAGAACTTATAGGACACAATGAAAACTGTCCTAAGAGGGAAATTTATAGCAGTGAATACCCATCTCAGAAAAACAGAGCAGACACAAACAATTCAATGGTAAACCTCAAACCTCTAGAAAGAGCAGGTTAAGACAAAAGCTCATATAATGGAGGAAATTATAAAAATCAGAACAGAAATTAGCACATTGGAGATTAAAAGAACAATATAATCAAGCAAAGAGTTGGTTCTTTGAAAGATTAAATAAAATCAACAAACCCTTATTTAACCTTATCAAAAAAAAAGGAAAGACTCAAATCCACACGATTAGAAATGAAAAGGGTAAAATCACAACAGATCCTACATAAATTCAGATCATGCGTACCTACTTTGAAAACTTCTAATAAAATGAAAACATTTTAATAAGTTGGAAAATGTGGAAGAAATGGACAGTTTCCCAGATACATATGAATTACCAAAGCTGAATCAATAAGATAGAAAAATCCTAAATAAACCAATATTAAAGATGCAATTAAAAATCTACCAACAGGGCTGGGGATATAGCTCTGAAGTCTAAGCACTTGTCTGGCAAGCACAAGAACCTGGATTCAATCCCCAGAACCACATGCGATGCCAGCCCTGAAACCTTGGGTGCACTGTGTCAGCACCAAAACTGGGTATAGTGGTGCACAGGAGGATCACTATGAGTCTGAGCTGTGTAGTGAGACTCTGTGCCAAATAAACAAACAAACAAACAAACAAACTACCAACAAAGAAAAACCCAGGCCTTAAAAGTTTCACTGCTGAATTCTACAGGAAATTTAGAGAAGACCTAACACCACTACTTCTTAAACTCTTGAATAATATTGAAAGGGAAGCAATAATCCCAAATGTATTTCTAAAAGCAAGTATTACCCTGATACCAAAACCAGAGAAGGACCCAACTAAGAAAGGGAAATACAGGTCAATTTTCCTAAAGAACATAGATGCAGAAATCCTCAATAAGATACAAACAGAATGTAGCAAATCATCAAGAAGATTATACAACATGGCCAAGTTGAATTCATCCTAGGAATGCAAGAATGGTACAACATGCATAAATCAATAAATGTAATACGCCATATTAACAGAGCCAAAGACAAACCCACATAATTTTCTCAATAAATTCATAAAAAGCATTTGACAAAATTCAGCACCTATTCATGGTGGTTATGTTTTGGGTATAGTTGTCCCCCCCAAAAAAAAACCTCACATAGTTACTGGGGCATGGCTCCAGAATTCGTAATTAATTCGTGATCCAAAGCTGGCATTATAGGTCTGAGTACTACTGAAATTATGGGTGTGAATGCTACGGGTAGCCTAAAGGCAATATAAGGAAAGGAGAGAGGCTTGCCTCTGCCACTGCTGCCACTGCTCCTCCCTTTTGCCTTTGCTGCAGTTTTCCATCTCCATAAACTGCTATCCTCTGCTATGTGACACTCTGCCTTGGAGCCTGCCAAATATGGACTGAAAGCTCCACTATCTGTGATCTAAATAAGCCTTTCCTTCCTTAATTTTGGGTGGGCATTTTCTGAGCAATGAGAGAAAAATAACTGAGACAATATTAAAAACCATACATAAAATTGGAATAAATGGTCTTCATCTCAATTTGATAAAAGTCATCTATGACAAACCAATAGTCGGCATCATACTAAAAAGAAAAACACTGAAAGCCTTCACTCTAAAATCAGGAACAAAACAAGGATATGTGCTGTCTCCACTCTTACTCAACATACTCCTGGAATCTTTAGCCAGAGCAATTAGGTAAGAGAAAGAAATAATGATAGGAAAGAAAGAAGTTAAAATATCATTATTTGTAGATCACATTATACTCTAGATAGAGTACAAGAAGACCCTAAAAATGCCTCCAAACAATTTCTAGATTTAATAAACGAGTTCAGTGGTATAGCTGGATACAAACTCAACACTCAAAAATCAAAATCCCTTCTGTACACAAATAACAAATTCACTAAGAGAGAAATTAAGGAAGCAACACTTTTCACAATAGCACCAAAAGCAAAACAAACCCCACAAATAAAGGATGTAATGGCTGGAGAGATGGCTCAGTAGAATAAGCACTTCCCTGGCAAGTGCAAACGTCTTGAGTTCAATACCTGGTTCCACACACACACACACATACACAAAAAAAAAAAAGATGAAAAAGACCTCTACATTGAATACTAGTACTCTGACACAGGAAGTTGAAGTGAATATCAGAAAATGGAAAGGTATTCCTTGCTCTTAAATAGAAAGAACCAATATAGTGAAAATGGCCATATTTCCAAAACTGTTATACAGATTTAATGCACTTCCAATCAAAATTACAATAGCATACCTCACAGAATTAGAGAAAACTATCCTAAAATCCATTTGGAACCAGAAGAGATCTACAATAGCAAAGGCAATTCTAGGTAACAAAGGCAAGGCAGGGGGCATTACAGTCCTGACTTGAAATTACACTTAAACCTACTGTGATTTTTTAAAAAATATCTAAAACCAAAGACCCAAAGATCAGTGGAACAGATTAAAAGATGTAGAAACAACTCCCGACATATGTAGTCAGCTACCTTATCTTTGACAAAGATGTCAAACACATTCACTGGAAGAAAGATAGTCTCTGGTCCTGGAAAAACTAGTTTTGCACATGCCAAAGATTAAAACTAGGCTAATGTCTGTCACCATGCATGAAACTAAATTTGAAATAGATCAAAGATTTAAATATTAAAACAGAAATACTAAATCTGCTGTAAGATAGAACAGGTAAAACTCTTAAAGACATTGGTGGCAAAGACTTTATGAATAAAACCCCAATTACATAGGAACTATCACAAAGAATAACGGGAATCTCACCTTATTAAAAAGCTTTTACACAGCAAGAAAAACCACCAACAGAGTGAAAAGACAACTCACAATGTGGGAAAAATGTTTGCCAGTGTTTCACAGACAAAGGATTATTATTAAGAACATATAAAGAACTAAAAGAAACAAGCAAACAAAAAAAAAAATCAGACCTCCCAAATTTGAAGACCCTACCCAGACATGTGCATCTCAGAAAAGTATGCACTTCTCAGATAAAAAAAGAAAATAAATATATGAAAAAATGTTCAACATCACTGGTCACAGGAGATGTAAATTAAAACAACACTGAGATTCTACTTCACCCCAGAAAGAATGACTATCATCAAGAAATCAACCAATAACAAATGCTGGAGAGGCTATGGAGAAAAGGAACACTTCTCAACTTTTGATGGGAGTGTAGACTGGTGCAGCCACTGTGGAAATCAGTGTGGAGATACCGCAAAAAACTTAGATTGGAGGTTCCATTTGACCTAGCTATTCCCCTTCTGGGGTCTTCCCAGAAGAATGAAAAACATCATACAACAGCAATATATGTGCACTCATGTTCATAGCAGCATTCAGTTTGTAATAGCTAGATTTTGGAAATAACCAAAATATAAATTAAAGACTGGATAAAAATAATGTATTTTGATACAGTGGAGTACTACTCAACCATAAAGAAGGATAGACTTGAGACTGATAGGTAAATGGATGCAACTTGAGACCATACTCATAAGTGAAATAAATCAGACTCACGTATATAAATGTCATATTGTGTCCCTAGTGTGAGAAGCTGAAAAAGTAAGTAAGATCCAAAATGTACAATGACTATTGTGAAATGGGAAGAAACTTCAAAAGGAAAGAGAAAGTGGATAGGAGGGTGGAGAAAAGAAGAAAGGGAAAAGAAAAATAAACACAAGGTAGTTAAGATAGTTATACTACTAATTTCTCTTAGTTCATTGAAAAGAAAGATGACTACTAATATTGTTGGAAAGAGGCTGGCAAGATAGCTCCATAGTCTAAGCACCTACCTGGTTCAGTCGCTGGTACCACATTCTGTGCTGGCCCCAGGACACAAGGCACTGGGTGTAGCACACACCTGTAATCCCAGCACTGGGGAAGCTGAGGCAGAAGGATTACTTTTTTATTTTATTTTATTTTATTTTATTTTATTTTATTTTATTTTATTTGGCGGAACCGGGTATTGAACTCAGGCCCTTGCACTTGCCAGGGAAACGCTTATTCCACTGAACCATCCACTTTTTTAAAAATAAAAAAATATATATTTGGACAATTAAACAACGATATCTTGTGCTCTGAGTAACTACTTAAAAGATAACAATATGCACTGTATTAACCATTGTTACTGTCCTATTTTGTTTGGAAATTTTAAATCATTATTTTTATTTTTTTCTCTTTTTTATGTATTTAGTACAGGGTTCAGAGGGTGTCACTACACAGATTGGACTTGTAGTGATCTTCCTGTTTTCAGTCTCCTGAGTGCTGGGATTACAGTTGCCTGCCACCATGCCCAGTCTAATTCATGTCTCAGTGTGCCTCCGGGGGCAGGACTGGCATGGCATGCCAGGGATCAAACCCAGCCCCTGTGCTCTTCCTAAGCAGGCACTTTAATCCCCTGAGCTATCTGGATGGTCCTATTTTTTTTCTTTAAAGTAAAAATAAAATGCTCATTTCATATTTTATATATTTCCCAATAAAGTATTTAATAGTTGTAGCAGTTTCTGTAATAAGCCTCACACTCTAGATTAACTAGAGGTTAGATTTCAGTGGATCCAGAAAGCACTCTCTAGATGGATTCCTAACTACTATGTAATTTATAATACTGGGTATAAGTTTTCTTAGTTTATTTTCTATTGCTAAAATACAATACCTCGTATTGGATAATTCTGTTTGTTTATTTATTTATTTAGCAGTACCAGGGATTGAACTCAGGACCTTATGCTTGACCAAGCAGGCGCTTACACTACTGAGCCATCTCCCGACCCCTTGGGTAATTTATCTTAAAAACTGATGTCTTTCAGTTCTGGAGGCTAGAGAGCCCAATATTAAGGTGCTAGCACCTGGTGAGGGCCTTCTTACTAAGGCATTTGTGGCAGAAGGCAGCACATGGTGAGAGCACAGTGTGAGAAAGCTTGCTTTTGTAACAAAGCTACTGCCAAGTTAGTTAACCATTCCTGTAATGCTAGTGTTAATCCATTCCTGCAGGCAGAGACTTAACTTTCCAGTACTAGCACAGTGGTGACTAGATTTTACCATTCGCTTTGGAGGGGAAAGTCAAGCCATACTCTAGCTATAATTAACAGTTTTATCTGTTATGGATACAAGATTTTTCCAACCAGCCTTAATAAAGTTAATTACAACTTCAGTCCTAATTATATTAATTGCTTAAAGTCTGTAATCAATAAAATGCTTAATCATAGAGCTAAGATTTCCAATTCTTCTTAAAACTTTTAGATGCTACCAAAGGAAAAAAGAAAAAGAGAGGAGAGAAAAGGAATAAAAGGAGAAAGGAAAGAAAGGTATGTAGTTTGAAGAACTTAATAAAAGAATAAGACTTGGCTATTATGGCATACTGCATTCTCTTGTTAAGAAGGAACATAAACTCTAAGAGTTTTAAAGAGAGATAAGACAAAGAATGGCTAACAGGATAGCGTACATGGTTTGTGACAGTAATAGTGTCCTTTTTCTTCTATTCAGATAGAAAACTATGCATGCAGATTATACAATAGCAATTCTTTTAAATCTTTTTAAATTTTGATGCTAACATAGTTACAAAATGAATATTTATCTTGAAAAAAATGTTCAAATTTCAAGTTAAAGTAAGTAACACATGAGATAGACATACTTTATTCCATTTCCTTGGGATTATCACTCCTAAGCATTTGGTGTATGTCCTTAGGTTCTTTCTCTATGCACATGGAAATGAGTGAAATTGATATAAATGTACTATATATACTTTACAGGTCTTAAGAACCAGCAGAATGGCTTTCAAAGGAAATAATTGGGTACTGAGAAAAGGCTCTTGCTAAGCAGGACATTTTTGCTAGGAGTCCTTAACCTCCAGAGAGAAGCAGTTCTCTGGAGCATGGAAATTGAGGTCCCATAGGGCTTTAAGAAAAAGAAAGGAACCAGAATCTCAAAGTTAAGCCAGTTTTTCTAAATCTCTCCCCTAAAATTGTATTTTAGGGGAATACAATTCCCTAAAGAATATTCCCTGTAGAATATAATGCCCCTATCCAAGATGGCTGTAATCTAATTATAGACTTTTTCTATCTGAAATTAATGAAATACACTACAAATAAACCAAATATCATTTATTGACAGCAAATAAAGACATTAGGTATAACTTTATAGCAAAAAAAATCCCACTGTGAGAGCCATAGAGACACCTCAGTGGTCTAAGCACATGCCTAGGCAAGTACAAGGAGCGGGGTTTGATCCCCAGTAACACATGCCTGCCAGCCCCACACCAGGCGCACTGAGCTGGCCTCTGAGGCCAGGCGTGGTGGTGCGCCCTGTAATCCCCAAGCTGGAGAGGCTAAAACAGGAGCATCATTGAGTCTGAGCTGCATGATGAGACCTTGGACCATATTCATGAAAAAATTTTAAAAAATTCCTACAGTGACAACTACAAAAAGAAAAAGGGAAACTTGGTAACTTGCCCCAAAGAAGATATGCTGTGGGAATTATGTGAAGGTGAAAAATCTTGAGTATTTTTTTTTATAAATATACAGTTTGCAAAGAAGCAGCCTAAATGTGTGGCCAGATAAGTCTGAAAGAATTCATGGAAAAATCCCAAGTGGTGCCCTTCCCCTGTGACCTGAAGATCTTCCCAGGCCATAATATTTTGGATTCTTAGGACTGGCATTAGAAGTCACTAATGGAATTCCACACCTACTCTCACACTAATGAGGAAGAGTAGGTTCTGTTTGAGCAGGGAAAACTCTGTAGGTTTGAGATATTGTCACATGAGAGTTGACCCTCAACTTTAAGAATCTTGATTAAATCTCTTCTTAATTGATTCAAAGCACTGAACTGCCTAAAACTCAGATCTGAAGCTCCTGGATCAGGCTTGTCCCTGGCTATAAGGAACAAATAGATCTGAGAATTAAATTCACCAGACAGGTTTATTTTGGGTGTCTCAATTTTGTTTCTCCATTGAGGATAAAACATTTAAAAAAATATTTTCTTTACATATAGTCCCTGGCTTTCTAGAAATTTTGACTTAAATATTTTTGCTAAGAAGTGTAAAGATTTTAGGGTTGTTTGTTACTACTCTAATGTAATTTGCCTTGCTGACACATGTAATTTGGCTGCCAAAATCATTTATAGTGTTACTGATAATTTATCTGATTTGTCTTATCAATTACAGAAGAGGTTTGAACTATTTCATTATGATTGTGTAGTTCTGAAATTTTTAATGTTTCCCCATATTTTGAAGCTGTATTGTTGTACATATTTACAATGATTAATTCTGATAAATTATGGGTTACATTAATGTGAGGTTACTTTCTTTATCTCTAATAACATGTATTGCCTCAATTTTACCTCAGAGAATGATAGCTATACCACATTTTTTTGGAGGGAAAAAGAATTGTTCTTTTTGAGGGAAAGGGCCTACCTTTTTCCATTCTTTTACTTGCAACTTTTCTGTATCCTTTTCTTTTAAGTGTTTCATGTAAATAACATGTAGTTAGTTGGATTTTATTTCCTTTATTCTTCTAAAAACCTAGGTCCCCACAAGAAATGTAATCATTGTTAAAGGTGTAGGGGGAGAGAGACCACCTGAGAAAGTGTTGTATAAGCGACCATGGCTGCTTCTTTGCTCTTCCTGGGAGTGGACTGAATTGGGAGAGCAGAATCAGCAGGAATTGAGGGTAGCACAGAGGACTTAAAGGAGATGGGATGAGTTTGCTACACTGAGGAGCAAGGGGTAGAGTGTGGCTGTGCTTGTCTGAACAGACAGGGCAGATGGGAATGTGGTCACATTTCTCTTGAGAAGGGCAATGCCGATGAACATGACTTTGTTCTTCTGTGCTTTCCCACTGTGGCTGCTGGTAATGGCCTCACCTACTGAGCATGACATTCATTCTACAGAAATACTGCAAACATATTTGAATAAAAAACAAAAATTCAAAAGGATCTTGATATCTAAATTTGTTTCCTGATGCTGGGCATGGTGGCATATACCTGTAATCCGAACACTCAGGAGGCTGAGGCAGGAAGATCGTTACGAGTTCGAGACCAGCCTGGTCTGGGCTGCCAAAGGGAGTTCAAGGCCTGCCAAGACCCTTTCTCAAAAAGACAAAAATAAATAGATGATAAATTTATGTACTGATATATTTCAGTTAAATCTACCATATGATATTACTTCTATTTATCCCACTTAGTTCTTTTTTTGTTTTCTTTTTGATACTTTACTTATTTTTTTTTATTTTTTTAGTATTATTTCATAAATTATAGTATACATCCTTGAGTTGCCAAAAATTAACATTTGTTTGCACTTTTACCTTTCTCCTAGAGAAGTGGAGGATCGTAGAACACTACACATCCTTTATTCTATTCTCTCCCCAACTTTTACATCACTGTTATGTATTTTAATTCCATATAAATTTTAAACCCCATCAAGCATTATCCACTTTTAATCAGCATTTACTTTATATAAATTTGTTAATTAAAGAAGTAAAGTTAATTTTCAAAGAAATTAGAACAACACAGAGGAAAGTTAAAAAAGGAAATAATAAAGATAAAACTTTCATGCTTTTAGGAGAAAAACTAGTAAAGCAGAGAGTCAGATTCAACTTAGATAAATCTACTAAAAATGAAATAGAAGAATAAAAAGCAATACATCAACAAATACTGTGCCAGTCACTGCTCTCATCGCTAAGACACCACACCTGGCAGCCACAGTTTGCATGAAGAGAGGTGTGTTTGGCTCATACTTTCAGTCCATGGTCACTGGACCCAAGGCAAAAGCAGGATGGCAGCCAGGAAACAGAGAAGGAAAAAAGGAGCCAAGGACAAGAACTTGCCCTTCGAGGTCACACCCCAGTGATGTACCTCCAACCAAGCCCCATCTTCTAAGAGCAAGTCAGCTTCAGCATTTCCCACGATCCAGTAGTCTTCCACACACAAGGATTTTTGGTGGACATTTTAGATCTACAATATAATATATACTTTAAAAACTCAAAGAGAATAATACAAACTGTAAGAAATAGAAATTTAAAGTTTATTTTTTAGATTAAAGTTTTTAACTTTCAGTGGAATACTGGTAGTAGACAAAAATGCCCACTTGCCTCAAGACATGACTGAGGTCAGGCATCTAAAAGGGCCATTAAAACACAAGAAGAGGTACATAAAGTATGGCTTCACTATGCTAACTCTGATTGAAAAAGTACTGGCAGGAAGAAGTTACCCACCTGTAGCTTAATCATTTGCCTTTAAGCCCACAGAATGTTTGCAGAAGGAATAAGATAATGGTATAGGTGGTGAGAGAAAAGATACTCTGCCCATGAGAAACTGGGGGAAGGATCAACATGCTAGGAGTTCAAGGGCTTGCTACAATTGCCCTTGGTGTACGTGCCTGCCCATTAGGCTGTCACCTATGCTTGAAAGAAGAGAAATAGTCTCACTTTCACTGTGCTGTCCTAGTCCACAATCTGATCTATTCATTGCACACAGTTGAAGGTGAGGGGCCTCCTTTCTCCCATAAACTATTCTTCTCATAAACATCTACAAGTAAGGATGTGTGTCCATGACACAGCAGTGCAAGAAACAAATATATTTTTCTATAATTCATCTTATTTTCTTTGCGAAGTCTTCTTTCACTGGAGGGTAATAACATCAGGTATCAGTCTGTTTAGTTTCCTACTTTGAGTTTAATTTTGAAGTAAGTGTTGAGTGGCGTGGTTGTTATGTTACCAAGGAAAGGGCAAAGAGAAAGTATTTACACCCATGTAGTCCTGAATAATATCTGTTCATACAGGAATCTTCTAAGATGCCCATCATCCTGTCTGGCCTTCAGTCACTGATCCGTACTATTCGCCACTGAGATGTCTTCATTCCTGAGTGCCTCTTCCTTCAAGTATGGTGGTACGCTCTCTCTGTAATTCCACATCACACAAGGGGCATGTGCATAAATCTTCTCCTTCACTGCCTTGCTGAAGTAATAAACAATGTCATTTAAAGCCTGATGAATGGCTCATCTCCAATCAGTTTTCCTCTAGTATTGATGTAGTGCCTGATAGGCTTCTAAGAGATAGATTACAGATTCTTGTGTATTTTGAACAAAAATGTTACAGGTAGATATCTGTGGTCAAAGAAAAAGCAAGGGGACCACGGAGATAGCTCAGAGGCATAAATGCCTGCCTTGAAAGAGCAAGGTCCCAAGTTCAATCCCCAATACTGAAAAAAACAAAAAAGCAACTACTTTTATTGAAGTTAATGGGGGAAAGTATGGTCATAGTGAGCAGGTTTGCACAAGCTGAACAATAAAGGGGTATGAATGGGGAAATAAATGGTTCTGGAGTTGTGGGGAAAATATGTCAGACTTTTGGATTTAAAAGATGTATGCCTACCTAGGGCATGTCTTATTGGATCTCTCTGGATGTGACTGACAAAATGAACTCGGGGGTTCTGAGTCATCACTGGGTTATCTGGTTCACATGACTTTCCCATAATTCACTATTATAGTCACATGCACAACATGGAGTCCCTATGTATAAGACTTTGATGAATTTCAAGTGTAGAAAATTTTACTGTAGGTGAGGTTACTATATCTGACATGCATGTGCTGTGGCTAGGAGCTTTGGGAAATTCCTGGGTCTTTGTTATTTTTATTTCTGCCTCTTTCATGACAGTGAAAAGAGGATTGGCTCTGAGGTCTTGGGAGATAGAGGAGGAGTGCCCCACAGCCCTATTCGTGCTGCATTGGTATCCTTTTATTACACCAAGACTCAGGGTCCAGACCTCTCTGATATAGTACTTCCAATAATATAGCTTCCCAAAATCAAAGAATGAATTCCAAGGAACAGCAGAGGTTAAGATTAGGAAATACAGGAGTATGCAGAGAGCTCCCTGATACCCTGCGCCGGCGGGAGGACTCCCAGCCCAGGCGCAGCGTGGGCCGGACCCTCTCCCACCCCCTTCGACGCCACACACCACACCGCCGCTCCTCCCCGACCCCACCCTCTGAGTAGCAGTTTCTGCCGAGTTCCAGGAAACCTCAGACCCAATTCCAGCCCAGGTCTGGTGAGTGTGCAGAGAGCTCCCTGCTACCCTGCACCAGCAGGAGTACTCCCAGCCCAGGCGCAGCGTGGGTCGGACCCTCTCCCATCCCCTTCGGGCGCCCCCCACCACTCCACGGCACCTCCCCAATCCCGCCTGCCGAGTAGGAATTACTCTCTCCCCTACTCCACCTTTCCCCCTCCAGGCACAGCTCAGACCTGGCATACATGCCAGGGGTGTAACCCTGCAGCT
>NDGN011394892.1:0-15397 GCA_002564285.1 Tympanoctomys barrerae
TCTCTCTCTGCCTCTCTCTCTCTCTCTCTCTCTCTCTCTCTCTCTCTCTCTCACTTTCCTGGCAATTGATCATCAAGAAATCCCCTAGCATGGACTCAATTAGCAAACAGTTAAAGGTGACATATTGTATTTATGTAGTCTCCCTGGATGTGACAGATGTCTGCAGTAAATGTAAGGAAATAGCTCCCAGTGGGTAGAAAAGGCAAGACTTACCATCTCTGATGACCACAACAAACACTGACACACCTCAGGCCTTGCTGTCTGCACAGGAAGATGCCACTATCTCCTGTCTCCCAAGATAGTCTCTTAACTCCCTAAGGAGAGAGAGTGGGGGACTGAAAACCCAAGGTTGTTCCTCAGTAGACTTAGTGCAGGTGGAGGGGCCCCTTCTCCCCTGAAGGCAAGGACTGGGATGTAGCAACAGATGTCAGCCCACCCCAACAGCCTTTGTCTCTGGGCTGTGCTTCCCCAGTGATGGCTGTAGAGAAAGCTATGAGTTGATGCCACCAACACTTTTCTGGTTAATTAACTAAATACACTGTAGCATTAGTATGAGTAGGCTTTCAGATGAAAGGTGCCGATTTTCTTACCTTTATGTGTCCAAACTACTTTGCTCAGCAGCTTTTACTTCTTTTCTCACTTTTTAAGTTAAGTAAACATATGGCTCAGCTGAAATCCTCAGAATGACGTGGAGGAGAAACCGCAAGTTATAGATAAGTAACGTAGCTCCTGACTCCCAGAGGCACATGCACATCTCCCCCACCTTTCTCTTGCTTCCAGAAGGTCTGGAGGGATGGGCGCATGGCTGATTCTTATGTACGGATAAATTAAGTACATTTACTTGCTGCACATTCTCCAGAGCTTGTGCAGTGCTTAATGTTTGCATCCTTCCAAAATTCACGTGGTCAAACCTAATTCACAAGCGTTGATAGCAAGGCCTTACTGAGAGGAGGCTGAGTCCTGAGGGCAGAATCCATCTGAAGGACATTTTTGCACTTATAAAAGAATCGCTTCTCACCAGCTGATGACTCCTAGATGGTGCCATCTGTGAAAAACACATTCTCACCACCACTCCTAGATGGTGCCATCTATGAAAAACACATTCTCGCCAAGGCACTGAACCTGCTGGGACCTTGATCTTGGACTTCCATCCTTCTGAACAATGAGAAAAGCACCCTGTTGTTTGTAAGTTACCAAGCCTAGAGTGTTTAAGATAACAGCATGAATGGCCTGCAACAGATGTTTGGACGTCCATCTCACACAAAGTGTCTGAGTGACCTAGTGGCTTATGTCAAGGGGTTTGGTGGTCACCAAGTCCCATTTCTGTTTTATTCTGTGTGCTGCTGCCCTATGAGGCTGGCCTTGTGGGTCTCCATCCCCAGCGTCCCCTTAGTGGTTAGCATTGACTTCCCAGGATGTCCCAAGGGCCACATTTTGGACAGACATGTCCTGCAGCCACTGCTCAGGTAGGGAGATCAGGTGTTAAGAAGGGAAAAGAGTTTCAGAGGAGAAGGGGCAGATTATGGGATAAGATCAACACATCTCTGAAGAATTAACAAGCCATGTCTTTCTCTACACCCCCTCCAGTATCTTCTTTCCAACACAGGTTTACCTCCCAAAGAATACTCAGCAGTTATTATTCCCCTCCTGCCCAAACTGTGGTTTCCTTCAACTCTGGAGCAAGGGCACCCATGCCAGTCCCTTTTACTCAGAGAATACTGAAAAATGTTGACTTATAGGAGCTCAGCCTCCACCTAGAGTTAGAAATTATATACTCAGGATGCTTTCTCTGGGTTCCAAATAAACAGAGAATATAGGAAGGAGCAAAGAGGATAACTTTTCAAGAGAAAAATTAAGAGTATTTGTGTGCTGCACAATCCCCAGAGCCTATTTGCTGTTGGAATGCTAAGAATGTCTATTTGGATTTGACACAACTTTCATTTTAATTTTGCTGCTAAACATAAAAAACATAAACAAGACCCTCGAAGCTGCAGTTATAAACTCTTTTCCAATCCATTCCTCTAGTGTCTCTCTAAACACCTATGGCTGTGGCTTGGGTTCAGAGAGAAGCTTCCAACCTATAACCAACAGAGAGGCTTTGGGCAATGGGACTGCTGCTGTAAAGCCAGCACCAGGTTATACAAAGGAAGCCTGATATCACCAGACCAGTGTACTACTGTCTGTACCTAGGTGTGTAGGTACCACACTCACAAACATCTCTGCCAGGTCAGTGGAGGCCTGAAAAACAGTAGCTTGCCTCTTATACATGCAGAAAACTGAGTGGAGATGGCCTGTAACTCTAGAACTTTGGAAAGCTGAGGCTGAAGGATCACAAGTTGAGTCCAGCTTGGCCAACCTAGTGAATTAATAAGGTCCTATCTCAAAATTAAAAAAATATAGTACAAGTGATGTAGCTTAGTGCCCAGACCATAGGTTTAGCCCCTAATATAGAAAAAAGAAAAGGTGCAGATATGAGGTCTGATACGGCAGCCTTCGGGGAGGCTGCCTTGTGCAGACAGGTGGCAGGCAAGCGTGGGAGCCTCAGCGTGCTCCTGAGTACAGGCCAAGTGATCCCAGCCCCTTCCCCAGGTGTTGAGCAGGATGGAAAGCAGTTCCCTCTTGAGCCACTTGCTCCATGAAGCTGAACAAGCACATGACAATATCCCAATTGTGGGTGTGGAGAGCCAGATTACAACCCTAGCTCTGCCTGCAACATGTGACTCTGAGCAACTGATGGCCATGCTTAGGCTCCTGGGCCATGCCCCTGCGAATGTGGGGGACACCCTGGATTGCAGTGTCTCAAGCCTCATCTGCACCCTTGTATGCCACAGCCCTTTGACTATAAATCCCATCAAGTGAGTGTTTCCATTTGGAACTGCTCCTTGGACCATGTGTGCAGACAAGTCAGAGTTAAAGACCTCCTACATGGTTTCTCCGACGCTTCAGCAACTAGATTCAGCAATTGAGATAAAATGGCTATAATAATAATGGAAGCTCCCTAACTGAGTACTTACTATAAACCAAATTCTGTTCTACAATGTTTATGCCGTTAATTTCATTGCTGCTGATTTCATGACCCTCTTCATATCTCCAGGTGAGATTGGGGAACTGCTCAGGGGAAGACACCCAAAGAGCTGGAGTTAGATACCTGACAAAAATAGAGCTATGGTTAGACACTTCCTGGTGTCTCTTCTAGTCATGTGGATACAACATGACAAGACCCTGCCAGGAAGGAGCTATGCCCATTTCACAGATAAGACAGGGGAAGCCTGGAAGGCCAGGTAACTTGCCTGAGGTGGCACATTTCTGGAGCAGAACCAGGCACATCCACCACCTTGAAGTGTCTGGCGTGCTATGAGCATGTCCACACAGTGATGCTCTGCTGGAGACAGGAGGCTCCATAAACACTTCACTCCTTCAGACCCACCACTCAAGCCAAGCTGCTGCTTAGTTGTCATCCTCAGCTCTACGTAAGCCCAAGGTCTAGGTTGCTATTTTCAGTGTACGAATAAAGAAACTAAATAATTGGGAAGTTAAATAATTTGACCCAGGTGCTGCAAAGAGAGAAGAGAAACTAAGAGTAAAGGCCATGGGCAACAGGGACACCAGCAGGGTACACAACAGCTAGCCTTGAGCCACCAGCTCAAGTCATACACCTGCCAGTCATATGTAGATGGGACAAACAGACATCAGAAAGAGCCCCATCTGAGCAGCTGACTGCCTCAGGAACAGAGAGGATATGCATGAAACCACAGTGCAAGTGGAGCATTCATTAGAATTTTACTGGAGAGCAGCCAGTGGTGTCCTTGCCTTCCCATATGGACATACCTAGAAGTCCCTGTCATGACCAGAAGACTATGGCATCAGCCATCAGATGCAGACCAGCTCCTCCACCTTTAGTTCAGATCAACATCCATCATATAAGCTCTCTTTCCTGGCTGTTGCAGGAGAAAGAGCCGGATGCCAACCTGAATCCCACTGCAAAGAGAAAGCTGTAGTCAACCCATGGGGCTCTTTTCTAGACCACACACAAGGTGTGATACTTTACACACAGCCTGGATGTGCTCCAACTCATGAAGAAAGTGACCCCAATCCAGTCTACACAGCTCTACTTCTCTCTGATGAATTTCAAAGTTGTGGTTGGGAGCAGAAGGTGCTTGGTGAGGGCTCTGGAGAGGAGGCAAACAGCTAGCTCTCATCTGAACTCACTCCCAAGGCTGCTTTGTAGCACTGTGGCTTTGCCTTCTGTATTCCCACCAGACCAAGTGGAGGCTTGGGGGAAACAGCTCCTGAGAAGCCCCAAGCAGCCCACACACACAACTCTGAGGAAGTCTTTCAAATAAAGAAGGCAGAGGGTTAGTGGGTCAAAGCGCAATCCCTATATGTTCCTTCCATGGTCTGTTTCATGTAACTAGATCCTATCACACGATCTTTTTGGTTCCAAGGACTGGGCTTTGCATCACAGACCCCAAATCACAAGCGTTTTACTTCTTCGTGAGTTACAAGTGTATTGCTTGGGATGGTTGTAGTGGAAATTAAGCAGTCACTGGAGAGATTTGAAAGCAGGCGCAAGCATGTCTCGATGGTGCAAGAAGTCAAAAGATAGAAATAGCAAAAATAGCCCTCTGTGATGTCTTCAGCACCCCCTACATGTAATCCCCACCCCCCACACATGTGTACACAACTGCAGACTCACTCTTCTCTTTTCTATTGTAAAGATGATTTCCCCGAAGTATTTTTAAGCTGGAGAGATTTCCTACAAGCTAGTGAAAAATCTTTCACTGCAGGAGATCCAATTTATTGGCAGAAATCCAGCACCCCAATGTATTGGTAACTAGCTTGGTAATGAGTCTCTTCCATGTAAATTGGCTCATTATTATCAATTTTTGTCAGCTCTCCAGTGAGTCTTGATCAGCTTCCCCACGTTGGCTCAGGTGCCAGCATGCAATGAGCAGGAGTATCCAGACCACCTTCCCGACCAGACACCTAAGACCTCACCTCCCAAGAGGAGGGAGAGAGTGGAGATGTCAGCTCCCCCGTCCTGAGACCTTTGAGTTTAGTGTGCAGAACAGAGAGATGTTAAGGAGACTTGTAATGAGGTGTTATAAAAACAGACTTTGATTGAAAGAGCTGGCACGTAATGCAAATGAATGCTTTGTCCCATGATTCATTGCTATCAGGAGAACTAAATTTGTACAACCCAGAGGACAGATGACTAATGGGGAGCATAATAATTGTCAATTTATACCTGCAAAGAATTAATCAAGAGGCCTGGAGGAAACAGGGCTCGGCGGCCACTACAGGTGTATGTGTTGGGGGTAGACAGTGTGAGGAGCCAGAAAACCAGCCTAAATAGTGCAAGAGGCTCTAATGATACTGGAGTCTGTGAGGCAGAAGTGTCAAGTCTGCTGCAGGATGCTATAGGATTGTGACCAGAGAGATTTGCATGAAAGCAGCACAAGGAGTGGATCTCTTTGCAAAGATTGGTGGATTGGGAAGAACTGAGAACATTTTACTACCCTGGGTTCATTCTCAGGCAATCTTGATATTCCTTTGCTTTGTTCAGACAGTACTACCTTCACTAATTCAATTCAAGCCACCTTACAGTACTGACCATGGAAAAGTCCCTGAGTTCTTTGCAGTGTGGGAGACGGTTGCTTTTTCCTCCTTATCGTCAATAAATCTTTATTGAGAACCTACTATGTGCCAGGAGGTGAGGTGGGCAGATCTCTGCTGTCTTGACCTTGCATGCTGAGCTCAGAGGGAAAATGGTCAGGCAAGCTCATCGAGTGTGACACTGGGTGGTCAGGCTTCAGAAAGAGAACCAAAGCAACAGGACCCGTCTGTAGCCCAGGTTTTGCAGAGTGGGCCTTAATAAATCAATCCTATTTCCTGAAAGAGATGGGTAATTACTCAGAAGTGACTGAGAACTCCGAAAGCCTGAGAAACTTCCTACTTCCTCTCCTACCCCTTTCCTCTCTCAGCTCAATTATCCATAAGTGAACAAATAAATGATTCTTTTAAAATTGTCAATATTTAAAAATTGGTAGTTGTCATGCAAATGCAGGTCTCCAACCTCTTTAGAAAAACAATGAACTATGCAGGGATCTGCATCCTCAGTTGACCGCAGTCACTCTGGGGTGCTGGGGCAGTGGCTGCCTCTCAACCCCATTAGTCTGCCACAGTCCCCACTGCTCCCTTTTGTGGTAGAGCCAGCCTGTTTCATTCTCATTTCCCCAGCTCAGCTTCCGTGAGCAGTTCATCTCTTTCTACCTTGAGCTAAGTGACCAGAAATGTAAGGTGCTAGCCTGAATTGACTCAGGTTGCTGCAGAAATGTCTCAAACCAATCCTAACTCAGCATTCTAATTTGGCGAATATTCCCAATAAACAGACACCTAGAAGTCAGTTCTGTCTCTTGCAAAACTGCATGCAGGGATACAATTACCCTGTATCTCTTCCCCCAGGTTTCGGCTCTGAATTCTTCACCCTCTGATAGCCCAGAAAATAACTGCACATGAACCCTCTTGCTCCCTCTGCATTCCAAAAGAAGACTGCCTGACTGTATTTCTCCCTCCTTCTTGGCCACAGTAGGCTGAAAACCTCATCCAGGCCTCTCGGTAGTTGATTACACCTCCTGTCACCTTCCCCTAGTTGATTTTTAATCTGCACTTCTGACAAGTAGGCCTTACATATTTTTAATGCTACAAGCTGTACTCAGTTCTCTTTGAAAGAATCAGAAAGGAGAACTGGAGCAGCATCTAAGGGCAGAAGCAAGTCAGGGAGGAGCCAGTGGCAGTCCCTGCCTTCCAGCAGGGAAGCAATTAGAGCATGAGATGAGGTAAAATGCAAGCAGCTGGCGACTATGCAGTGAAGCAGCTGGGGGAGCTAAGTGTATGAGATAAAGGAGGACGCCCAGTTGGTGTCACTCATCCTGGGCAGCAGCACCAGCATAGATACTGAGGACTGCAATGTGAGGGGAGCTGGAGGTCTAGGAGGCAGTCAGGCTAGGCTTCCAATTTCAAGTATCCAGTAAAAAAAAAAAAAAAAGGCCTCATAAAAGAAGCCCATAGGTGCTCCCAGAATGTACCATGAGTTCTCTCCGTTGCTGGCATCTAGCACCATGCTGCCAAGGACTGCAGCTTCTCCTAATCTATGAAGGCCTGCTCAGCTGTACACAGGATCCTCCAGGAAGGCCAAGGGAATCCACGCCCAAGGACTGGGAATAGCCCCAGCTCCTGAGACTGTCACCCTTTTGGGGTCTACGGCTGGGATGCCCTGTCTACGGCTGGGATGATTCCAAGGCACCTTCTACACAGTTTCTCAGATAGTCCAGATGGTTGAGCTCTGGGTGTCCACTGTGGTAACCTGTTCCTTAGCATGCCCTCTACTGATTCTTCGCACTCTTGTCTCACTTTTCTCACTTCCCCATTCTTATTTCCTGGGGTCACCTCCAAAATAAACTGCCTGTCCCTAAGTCCTTACTCCAGGATCTGCTTTGTTGGGAGCTCACACTAAGACAATGCCAAAGGTGTGAAACTGAGTCTGGACTATGATCAAGGGATTAGGAAAGGGTCAGGAAACAGGTGCATTGGGAAAGGTGTTGGTGGGTAGAATAGGGAGCTTAAGAAAGCTAAGTGCCAGGTGGGGGCGCAGCCCACACTCCAGAGAGCAGGCATGCAGCCAGCAAAGGACATCCTAAGTCACTCAGCTAGGCCAAAGCTTGGATAAGATGATGAGCATTGGGGGAAAAAAAGGTGGGGCTGGATGCCCAGGGGACTCAGACATCCCACTGTGGTATATGAGTTTCATTTTGTAAATGGTCGTGATGACGCTAATTGGGGAAGGCGACTGTGAAAGAAAGGAGAAGCTGGGTGGAGCTCAAGACAAAGATTTCTGTGGAAGGTGGAGTCAGCGCGGGCCACTATCTTGGGAAGGTGTGCTTCTGCCAGGTGAACAAATGACACCTGCAACAGCCTTTATCCTCTTAGTACAAGCCTCGGTGCTGGGCACTCACACATAGCTGTACAGATGGCATCTAGGCCCCAGCTCTGCCTGGGCCATGACTGTAGAATGAAACATTGCTGTCCTGGGGCAGGATAGAGAAACTAACAGTCCCCAGGTGGGCAGGTAGTATTTTGCAAGGGCCCGAGAGGGAACACCCAACACTCCACCAGCCCGCTATGCCCCCCCACAGCTCCATAGAAGAACTGCGTGCTGACTGAGATTAGGCTTGCTATCATTGTCCAGGAGGCCAGAATGAACAACCCAGAAATGATTCAAGGGTGAAATGAATAACAGAACTTGGGAAATAAATTAATTGTTCTCTCATATGACATTGAATGAACATTCTGACTTTTTTTGCTCTGTTTAAATAAAATGACCACCCTTTGAAGCAGCGTGGCAGTGGTGAGGATGGTGATGAGAATGTCCCTTAGGTCTGAATCCAAAGCCAGCTTTTCTGACTCTGCCTAAATCCCTGTCCACTTCCTGAGTTCCACAATATATGAGATGTGATTCAAATATATGGTGAGTGTTTAGGTCCTTTTTTAATATAATTATTGCAGTAAAAGACAATTTGCCCTTAACTTTTTCAAGAAGATACCTAGAAGGGGAATAGCTGAGTCAAATGGGACTTCGATTTTCAGTTTTTTGAGGAATCTCCATCCCGATTTCTGTAACGGTTGTGCTGACTTACATTCCCACCAACAATGCCAAAGTGTTCCTTTTCTCCCACAGCCTTGCCAGCATTCCTTGTTATCTGATGCCTCAATGAGAGCCACCCTTTCTGTAATGAGACAGAAGCTAACTGTTGACTTAATTTGTAGTTCTCTAATGGCCAGCGACATCACCATTAATCCCCCTGGGAATACACCACTTCACTTTAACCACATTTATCCTGTTGTTCTTGTCACTTGCTGAAACAGTTCAGAAGGTCCCCTTTGGTGAACATCTTCACAAGGTGTAATAAAAAATGTGGCGAATGCTGAAAAACATGGCGAATGCGGCTGCTTAGTGCCAACCAACAGGAAGGCAGGCACATTAAAACCATGGCAGCCTTTCCTACATACCTTACTCACTGGCTCTGGCACCGTGTGACTTCTGAGTCTTCTTGAAGGTCAAAAGGACCATGAAAGGTTAGCCTCTTTTAGTAGAAGCAGGACAATGAAGCAGCCACCACAGCACAACTAAAAACATTCACAAAAGATGACTGACTGCCAGAACTGCCTCAGAAAGTGTGTTGGGGGTGAGAAGAGTATTTGGAGGGGGATTAATGGCAATGTGTCTTACTGTCATGATTTTTTGAATTTAAATATTCACTAGAGTTTTCCATCATACCTGGTATATTCCTAAAATAAAAGGGAAGTTGACTAAGAAATTCAAGTTAAGCTTTCTCATTGTGCAACAAACTCATTTCTGAAATTTCTTTTTACTGACACGTTTACTGTTTTAAGGGGCCTTTTGTAAACCATCTTTTGAGTGATCCAACTCCAGATGTGGGTTACATAGGTATGTCTTTCAAGCAATAATACAAATTTGCTTTGGGTAGAGTGATTGTGTCTGCCCTGCCCCATCGTAGCACTCACCACCCAAACTCGTATGTTGAAATCTTAGCCTCTAGTGTGACAGTGTTAGGAGAGAGGGTCTCTGGAACTAATGAGTTCATGAGAGAAGAGCTATCAACATGAGACTAGCACCCCACGGGAAGAGGGGTCTCTTCTCTCTAATCCTGGCCATTTGAAGATACAAGGAGAAGGCAGCCATCTGGAAAGCAGGAAAGAACCATTCACCATATGCTTTGACCTTAGACTTCCTGTCCTCCAGAACCATGAGAAATAAATGCCTGCTGGCTAGGCTATCTAGTCTACAGTATTTGGTTCTACCAGCACAAGATGACTTAGACAAAATTCTGAAAACTTTGAAATATCCTTACTCTCTGGCACCTCAGAGAGTTTCACATGGTCAGAATTAGCTGTATAGCTTGTGGAGTCCTGTGCTGTGATGATTGATATTGATTGTTAACTTGATTGGATCGAAAAACATCTAGGAAACTGGTAAATCACACTGTTCATTGTGTCTGTGAAAGTACTTCCAGAGACAAGATTGGCATGTAGAACAGCAATGTGAGGGGGCAGACACACCCTGAATGGGAGAAGTACCAATTAAAAGGTTTTAGACATGAACAAAGTAAAAGCAGAAGGAGGAGTGAGCTGTGCAGTAGCATATTCTCTCTCTCTCTCTCTCTCTCTCTCGTCTCTCCCCCCTTCCCTCCAGGCACCATGATCTGAGCCAATTTGGTGCACTCCATCTTTGCCACTGTGATGTTCTGTCCCACCATGGACCCAAAAGCAAGGGAGTCAGGTTACCACGGACTGAAACTTCTGAATCCATGAGCCAAAACAAACCTGTCTGACTCTAAGCCATTGATCTCAGGTATTTTGCCATAGGAATAAAAAAGGTAATCCACACAAATGAAAAAATAGGCTCCTTTGTTTAAGAATTATTAAGAATTCCAAGGTACAAGCAACAGACTATTACAACAAAGTATAAAATGTTGTTCTCCCCTCCCAGGAAGAGATGGCTTCTCAGGTGGATGGAATATGGCTTGAACAGTGCATGGAAGGGTGCAGCCTGCTGGGCTTTCCTGTAGTTCCTCAGTGGTAAGCCACAAGGTTTATATGGGTGAGAGTTGGTCACCTTATTTGACAGGGTGGGTAAAGTGTGCTAGAATAAATAAAGCTCCCAAGTGACAAAGCTTTTCTGTGCCTGGAGTCCTCAGAAACTGCATAAGACTCCCACCTGTGTTACTAGCCCTGCACAATACTACATAAAGTCACGGTGCATACCTTGGTAAAGAAGAGAAGCCAGGGAAAGAGCACACTGTCTCTAACACAGCTGAACATAGGTGACATCTTACACCTGCAGAAAATCCTGTTTTCAGTAAACTCCTACATTTTTATCTACAAGTCCCAAGACTAAAACATATGGAGGAGATGCACAGTTTATGAAGACTCACAAGACAATCATGCATTCTAAGAGAAGACCCTCTTTCTCTGGTAGGTCAGTTTGAGTTTTTGTATGTGGGCATTCTTTTGTAAAGTGAGGTCCACTAATAAATTCTCCTTGTTCCTTATTTTGTTCAATCCTTTTAAATAAATCTCAGTATACCTGACTTATAGAAACAAGTTTTGGGCAATAATAGCAGGCAATTTACAGTGATAGATGGATATAACAAATATATATGCCTCAGGTGGGGATGTGGGTAATGTTTCTACTTAGAATGCAAGCATTGTTAAAGGGCTGTCAAGCCTCTGCTTTATTCTGACTCCCTAGGCAGCCCACGGGACAGGCAAGGGCACTAGTTCTCCTGATTTCACTTCTCTTGGGTTATTTATGATTGAGGGAGGAGAATGAAACCCAGCTCTGACAGTCACTTAAAACCAGATTAAGCAAGGACTGGCTCATTATCTCCCACTCCCCTAGGGCCCACCTTGGCTGAAGGACCCTAGACTTACACCACCTCTAGCTGCTGTGACTCGGACCGGCCATGTTGGTGACACTGTCATTTCTAGTTCCCTGCTCCAATGATAGCCTGTGTCTCGTAGTTCGTTTGTACATCAAACTTCCCCACTCTCTCCTCCTTCTCTACTTTTCATGTTAAGGTGCCTTCACTCAAGGGAGCATGCCTCCTTCCTCCTGTAGGAAGTTTACTGGTGAGCTCAGAGCAAGACCAACACTGGATCTGGATCAGGCCAGGTCCCCACTACTGGAGCTCACATCTCCTTTTCCCCTACTGCAGTATATGCTGCACATATATTAAAAGTCCCCTGCATGCTGCACCACCATGCTTTACTTGAGACTCGTAGAAATCAGTGCTAAGAAACTTAGCACTGGTCAGGAAAGAGAAGTCAGAAGCGCCCACAGAACCATGCAACAGAGCAACTGAAATGTAGGTCTGTCCACACTATACCCCTGCTAACCTCCTTCAATCCTATTATAGCTGGGATCTTAAATGGTACCTGAAGGCCCAGAAGCTAAAAGCTTGTTTGCCAGCCTGTGGTGTTACTGGAAGGTGGTGTAACCTTTCAGGAGCAGGCCCTAGTGTGAGGAAGCTAAATCCCTGGGGCCATGCCCTTGAAGAGGATACTTGAAGAGGATGCTGAATAGTCTCTGTCTCTCTTTCTCTCTGTCTCTGTCTCTGTCTCTCTCTCTCTCTCTCTCTCTGTCTCTGTCTCTCTGTCTGTCTCTCCATCTCTCTCTGTCTCTCCACCCTTCCCTCTTTTCCCTTCTCTCTCTCTCTCTCACTTTCCCTCTCTCTGTGCTCTGTGTTTTCCAGCCACCTTCAGGTAAAACACCACCCAGAACCTCTGCCATGATGCACTCTATGGCTCCACGTTCCCAAACCAATGGAGCCAAATGACCATGAACTGAAAATTCTGAAACTGGGAACCAAAGTAAAACTTTCTTCCTTATAAATTGTTTGCCTCAAGTGTTTCACCACAACAACAGAAAGGTGATTTACACTGGTCCATATAATCTGGTATTTAAATCTGAAACTCCTCAGTGTCCTCAGTAGGGACTTTGGGGTCTGATCTAATTTAGAACCTTGACTGTCATTGCTTCTTCCTTCACTGTAGTCTTACACACTCCACCTCCAGCCAGCTAAGCTGTGCCCCTTCGCAGATCTTTTCTCAAGCTACCCACTCCACTGTGATGCTCCTCCTCTCACTGCCCACCTAAGAAACATGCTTATCCTTCAAGATATACTTTAAGCCTCAACTCAACTGTTATAGGAAGATTTTCACACTCCACTCTCCAGCCAGGGAAAACTGGCCACTTCCTTCTACCTTTGTAAGTCAACTGAGTCCAACACACACTCATTCAATGCCACCCTGGGAGGAGTCTGCCCCTCTCATCACAAGCAGCCTGAAGGCAGGGTCTGCTCTGTTTCTTCCCCCAAGGTAGGACCTAGCATAAAGTAGCTTCTCAAAACAGACTGCTCCTCAGAGCTCTGAATTAATATCCTCTCAATAGCAACAAGCCCTAGTCCTAAGGGACAGAAGTCAGCTTCACAGGCTGTAACCTGATATGGGTGGCAATGACTCTAGCATCTTTCTCCCTTCTCTCACACCCCCTCCCAGTCTTCCTTCCTCTCCTTCTCTAACTTAACTTTCACAGTGAGAGCTTCCTAGTCAACACCAGAGTGTGAGAAAGCAGAAAAGATAAAAAGGAAATTACAATCTTAAGGGTGACAGTACCAAAATGTTTGAAAAGTGCCTGAGAATTCAGCTTCACAGACTTAGCAAAGTAGATGCAAACACATATTCAAATTAAATGTAAACTTCCGACTTCCCCACCCACTCCTAATATCTGGTGAAGCTGACAGTCCTGGGATGGAAGGACCTACCCTCTCTTCTCATGTCCTCCTCCAGCACCTGTCCCACAGGCCCATGCAGTGAGAGAACAAGGAAAAAGTTCCCAGAGAGGACTTCTGGAGGCCCCACTCAGTGTGAGGTCTTCTGGAGAGGAGCCCATGAGAGTCAAGCTTCTTGTAGGAGGATGTGTCTGTGTGCTGTGCAAGCAAGTGGGGAACTCAGAGAGCAGACAGATGGCTTCCTCTGAACATTTGTCATCCGGAGGACTCCGCACTCACTGAAGGGAGCAGAAATGACAAGATATGCCCCACAGGACAGAGGGTGGGCTGGTGGTTTCAGGACCCCAAAATTTAGAAGGCTAGACTTGAGGATGAAGAATACAGAGAAGTAGAAACTGAGAAATTTCAAGTTTACTTATAGCTCTTCCTGAGCTCTCTGGGGACCTCAAAAGAGCCTAGATACCACCAAGGTAGGAAACTTAAAGTTCAATCCCAAGCACACAGGTCAATGCCATTTTTCTAGGATGTTCTTTCTGTCCTGGAGATCATGTACCTAAAAACCATAGACCTCATGTTTAGAAACATCTAGACAAGAGATCACTTAGCTTTGGCACAAAACTCAGGTTGAGAAGGGACCATAGTGGCTGAAAGCCTGGCAAGTGTTTGGATTTTTGTGCTGACTTAGCACAGCAGGTCACTCACTCAGACTGAGGCAGAGACAAGCTATGAGCCAAGCCAAGTGACTCAATGAGAAAGCAAGGATTTGCCTTCCTCTTGTCCACTGTACTCTGAACAGGCAGCAATGGGTTAGCTTGTTTCAGAACCTGGGACAGCTCCCCCGCGGAGTTAGAGGAAGCCATCCGCACCTCAGAAGCAAACTAGACCACAGAGGGCTTTTGCTTGGAAAAGAACACTTGTGCTCATCTAAGTTCTTTTCTTTTAGCCAAAGCACCACTCAGCTGTAACATTCCTCCCCCCAAATTTTTTAATATACAAGAAGAGGGCATTTGTTCAATCATATCTGAGGATCTGCAGAGAAAGACTCCCTCCAAGGACTCAACAACATGAGCTAAAAATAACTTCTCTTCCACTTGCAATGAGCCACATTTCCTCCGGGGCTTTCAAACTTCTGGTATTGTCGTCACTCTTTTTAGGTAAGTAGATAAAGAACTGAATAGAAAAAGAAAATGAGAGAAAATTGGATGATGTGCATAACTGAAAGTCCACCTACCATTCACTGAGTGATCAATTCACAGAAAATTGTGTAAGAATAGAAGTATAATAGGTAGAACTGTACTCCATTAAAGTAGACTACAAATTAATTCTTCTTTTCATACACTAAATTTAAGGACAAATATCAGACACAAATAACAGCTTTAGTGGTGAACTGATTTTGATGGAGCAGGAAACAAATAATGAAATTCACAAACTTTTGTTACCTTACTGAGTGGCCAGGAATGAATAACATAACCTCTCTAGGCCTCACTTTATTTGTAAAACAATAATAATGCATCCACTCTTTATAGTAAAAATTGAAGTTCTGTGAAAAAAGAGATCAGAGGGGATTTCAGAAAATGGAAAGATATTCCTTGCTCCTGGATAGGAAGAACCAACATTGTGAAAATGGCCATACTCCCAAAATTGCTATATGCAATCCCTATCAAAATACCAACAACATACCTCACAGACCTAGAGAAAACATTCCTAAAATTTACTTGGAACCAGAAAAGACCTAGAAAAGCAAAGGCAATCCTGGGCAAAAAAGGCAAGGCAGGAGGCATTACAATTCCTGACTTGAAATTATACTACAAAACTACAGTGATAAAATCAACATGGTACTGGCAAAAAAAAAAAAGGACATGAGTATCAATGGAATGGACTAAAAGATGCAGATGCAAATTCAAACACACTCAGCTACCTTATCTTTGACAAAAGGGCCAAACATGTTCAATGGAAGAAAGAGAGCCTCTTTAACAAATGGTGCTGGAAAAACTGGCTCTCCACATGCTGAAAACTAAAACTAG
>NDGN011394988.1:0-14841 GCA_002564285.1 Tympanoctomys barrerae
TCTCTCTCTCTCTCTCTCTCTCTCTCTCTCTCTCTCTCTCTCTTTCTCTCTCTCTCCCCCCCATTCTTGCTACATAGTGCAGGCTAGCCCTATCCTCCTGCCTCAACCTCCCAAGTCCTGGCATTATAGGCATGTGCCACCTTGCCTGTCTTTCTTCATTCTTTGAATTTCCCCATGTTTTAACTTCAGTGCTACCTCTTTACTATCACATGACCTAATGACTCTATAGAGATGTCCTCCGCTGGTCCCTCTAGAGTCTCCTTCCCTATGCTACATGAATCTAATCTTTGGGAGCAGAATCAGATAACTCCATTGCCCTCTGGCTCCTGGTTGGATGTGGTAAGGGAGACTCGACAGATAATTAGTAGGTAAGAGGTGAATGAGATCAGTGTATTTATTACCCTGCAGGCTGGTATTGCAAAACTGTGGTGGCTGTGTTTGCTCTGAAAGCCACAGTTCCTGTTGGGAGACCCTTTCTGTCAGCTCTAGTTCTCTTTGGGTTCCCTTTCTCTGTCCCTTCAACCCTGCTCCTCATTTGCTTAGTTTGAAATGCTTCATTTTTCTTTGTTGGTTCTCCTTAATGCTGTCCATACATTAAAAATCAGCCCTTTATTAATGTCTCCTTAATTATTTCAGTTGAGTACAAACATTTTTTCTTGATTGAAAACTAGTATGACCCTTTCTTTATCATTTTATTGTTTTTCTTCACAACACAAATTACAAACCATGTATAACTCCAAAAAATTTGTTTACATATTTATCATCTCAATTCCTTAAACAGGAATTTCTGTGGCACGATAACTGATACATAATAGGTATTACAAAGTACTGTTTTAATAAATGGATACAGTCAAACTTTTGCTCTAAATTATTTCTAAGATCTGTATACTTATAAAATATTGTTGAAAAACTGAAAACACAAATAAATGAAAAATATTGTATCATGGATAGAAAAAAATTAAGATTGCTTAAATAAATATACTGTGCAAACAATGTGTGCAATCAATATAATCTCTATTAAAATCTCAATGAAATTCCTCAGAGAAATAAAAATAATTTTAGAATTTGTGTGGAAATAAGTGAGACAGAGAAAAAATAACTAAGAAAAACAAAGTTGGAGGCATCATACTTTCTGATTCAAAATTGTATTGTAAAGCTATGGTAATTGAAATAAGTTAGTACTGTCACCAATACACATAAAAAATGAAATAGAAACTGGGATAGAGGAAAGGAGAAAAGGAAAAATAAATAGATAAATATATGTACACACAAGATAAGGTGGTTATACTACTAATTTCTATTAGTTCATTGAAAAGAAAGGTTTATGCTTGTATAATGTTTGATCAGTTGTTCGTGCCTATATCTTATAAAATGAGCAACTACTTTGAAGATGATAATAGGCAGTGTACTAATCATTGTTACACTCCTACTATCTTGTCTTGAAATTTTGTATCATTGTTTTTGTTTTTATGAAACAAGAAGTAGAAGCTGGGGAGAGAGCCAGTAGAATAGACGCTTGCCTGGCAAGCACAAGGGCCTGAGTTCAATCCCTGGTTCCACAAAAAAAAAAAAAAAAAAAGGAAAAGAAAGAAGAAACAAAAAGTAGCACCAAAAAAAGTGGTGTGACAAGAGCCAGTAGACAAAACAAGTGATATTTTAAAGCCATATTAAAAAAACCCCAAAATGAATACAAAAATCAATGATAAAATACCATATATATTATATATATTATAGAGAGACTAGTGAGCTCAGATATAAACCCAAGTATCTGAAGTCAATTAATATTTGAGAAGGGCACTAAGAAAGCACACTAGAGAAAGAGTAGTTTCTTCAATAAATGGTGCTGGGAAAAATAGATTTTCAAGAGCAAAAGTATAAAATTGGATCTTCATCTTACACCATACACAACAATCAATTTGAAATGGATAAAGACCAAATTTAAGGCTAAAAACTATAAAGAATTGCTAGAATCAAACATAGGGAAACATTCTGGGATACTGGCCTTGGCAATGATTTCTTCGGTTACCTCACCAAAAATTGAGGCTACAAAACAAAATTGAATAAATGGTGCTGTTATTAAACAAAAAGACTTTCAGAAAAAAAACAAACTGTCAATGAAGTAGAATAGCTGCAGATTGGGAAAAATATTTGTAAGCACTTATCTGAAAAGGGTTTTTTTATTTTTTAATTTTTTTTTGTGGAACCGGGGATTAAACTCAGGTCCTTGCCTTTCCCAGGGAAGCGTTTCTTCCACTGAGCCATCTCCCCAGAGGGTTTAATAACAAAATTTAGAAAGAACTCATGTAAGTCAATAGTAGAAAAACAAAAAAACTTGATTAAAAATTTGACAAAAGATGTGACTATACACATCTCCAAAGGAGACCTAAAATTACTAGCAGATATATTAAAAGGTATTTATCATTAATAATAAAGGAAATGCCAAACTAAAGCCATTATAAGTTAATTTGATTATTATAAAAAAATCCATAGATAAAAATGGTGTCAAGAATGTGAAGAAATGGAAACTTTTTACTGTTTGGAACATAGATTAAATAGTAATAATGAAAAATAATATGGAGGTTTCCTAAGAAATTAAAAATAGAAATATCACATGACTCAAAAATTCCTATTCTAAGCATATACCCCAAAGAAATGAAGTGGTCATCTTATAAAAATGTATACAATCCTGTGTTCATTGTGCTATCAATCACAGTAACCAAGATACAAAACTAGCTTCATTCTTTTTTCTACAAATGATGAGTGGAAACTGGCATATATAGCCTGGAGGACAGTGTATTAGGAGAAGTCAGTCAGACACAGAAGGAAAAATATAGGTGTAACTGAAAAAAATTAAAACATACAAAGATACCGAAAGGGTGATTGCCAGTGGGCAGACAGTAGGGCAAAGAGGGGATGGGAGATGTGCGCCCAAGGATACACAGTAATAGATTTGTAAGAGGACCGAGTCTAGAGATTTAATTCACAACATGTGGACTGTGGTTAACAAAACTGCACTATTTTTGGATTTATACTAAATGAGCAGATTTTAGCTGCTTTCATCACAAAACCCCAAAGTTTGGTAACTATGTGAAATGGTGGGTGTTAATTTACTTCATTAGAGTAACCTTTTTACTATCAGTGTATACCCCATACTTTAATGTTGTACATTTTAAGTAAACACAATAAAATTCATTCAAAAATTTTAAAGAAGATTCTCTGGTATGGGATGAAATTTAGTGACAGAGTTCATGCTCAGCTTCCTTGAGGCCTTGATACAAGAAAGTTCTTTCACAGTGAGAATAACTATAAAACTTTCAGAAATAAATTTACTTACAAGAAAATTTTAATACACTTCAACTGCACTATCGATTCCATAGGCTTTTCTGGCTAGTAGCTGCTAGTTGTTACAGTATTTCTATGGTAAAATATGCTCCAGGTCAATCTACTATTTTTCATTGGTGTGTGTGCTTCCTGAAGTCAGGGACCAGGTATAACTTGTCCATGGTTATGTGTCCCAAAGCTTTGCACACTGCCCGCTACACAGGCAAGGCCTTTGTATTAAGCTATAAACTGGTGGCTTGGAGATATAGGAAAGTACGGTCTCTTTCTTTGAGAGGCCATAGTTTCACTGAAGAGACTGACACATAACACCCACAATAGATGGCAGCACGTGATATAAGGGAGGCTGTAGAGAAAGGGCTTTCAGGGCCACAGAGGAAAGGAGAGGCCAGGGAAATCTCCACAGGTGATCTGGATAGAGAGTGAAGGATGGCAGTATAGAATCTTCTTCTGAACCTTCTTATTCAGAAACATAAGTTCAAAACTATAGGTTCTTAGGGCTGGCTAAAAAACTCAGCAGATTAAAGCACCTGCAAGCAGGCACAGGGATAGTTCAATCCCTGGGCCTGCCGTGCCGGCGCCACCCCCGGGGTGTGCTGAGGGTGCAGCTGAGACTGGGTGTGGTGGCCTGCACCTGTAATCCTAGCTCTTGGGAGGCTGTAAACAGGCAGGAGTCTGATCTAGTAATGAGACCCTGAGCAGCTTGTAACCTCTTCCCTAAACACACACACACACACACACACACACACACACACACACACACACACCCCTACGGGTTCTTTTTCATTTTTTAAAGAATACAAAATAGAAAATAATCCATTTGGAAGTTCATTATTGTACACGTATGCAAAGTCTTCCTATTTCTTGATGCTGGTTGTGTATTTTCCTTCTTTTATTTTCTTTTATTCAGGAAAAAAGTGAAAGAAGTAAAGAATTTAGAATCTGAATTTTGTGGTACCCATGTTCAAAAGATAATAAAATTTGTTATAAGATGATAAAATCTCGTAATAGGATAATACTCTTTTTGAGCATCATGAAATTTAGGTGAAGCTGACTGAAGGGGATAAAAAAATAGAAATAGAAAAGAATTGTTATATTCCCCACCAGAGGGAGACAATTTTTTTCCATTTGCCTTTCAAAATCTAAATTCTGATTAGCACAGATCTGAAGGGTACAATACATGGTTTACTAGGTCTGATTAATACCCAGGAGAAAAACAACAAACTTACCATCTAATTTGTTTATTTTGTCTTTTAATTTCAAATTATTTTCAAGATGTAAGGTCTATTCTGCCAGCACAGTAAATGCTACTTAGCATGCATGGAACTTTAGGAGCTACTTGTTATTTCAGTGTCAACTTTATCTCTAATTATATTACTATGAATTCAGATAGGACACAGATAATATGACAACATGGAATAATTTCACATTAATTATTTCCTGTAATAAGACATTTACAAATCAACCCTAAGCTAATAGAGACAAGGGGCATGGTAATGGGGGTGGGGGGAAGGCAACAATGTCCTTTTCCTATTGGCAAGAATGTAGATATTGGAATAAGCTGAAACACAGTCAGCCAATTTCCAATAAGCTGCAACTCTTTAAAAAATTATAAAAGAATTTGTTTTAAAGTAGTCACTAATTTAGGAAAAAATGATACACAGGCAATCATTCCTTTCTGTGGCATATCTGTGTCTGGGATAATTAAACATTTTATCAAAAATTTAGAAAACTGTCTAGAGATTCATAGTGTAAGACCTACTGTACTTTTAAAAAGTCCAATTTCATGCCCAATTTAATAGATACAGTGTTAGATCTACATGTCCAGTGCAATTACTTGGACATTTCATTCTTCTCAACAGTTCTTTTTGGAAACTAGTTCAGATCTGACTTTGTGTAAATGCTTTTTAAATTAGTCCGAATCATTTTACAAATCCAATTAGTGCACGGTCAAATCTTTTCAGCTCACTTCATTTGACACAGGGTGCTGCCGAAGTCACCCTACTGCTTGTGCGGTTCCTATTTACTTCTCTGTCATTTCCAAAATATGTGCAACTGAAGTATGGAATAAGCCTCAGAAGCTCACGCTGAATTGTGTGACAACGCAGAGGCATCAGGTAAAGGATTTGTCTGTTTAGGAGTGTGGGTTTCTCATCATTCAGGGGAGGTAAATGAATACTTTAGAAAAGCATGGAGTGTCACTTAACTTTCACTTGCCTGAGGAATCATTTAATCAGCAAGCATACTTAATAATTTCACTTTTCTGTTTGTCAAGATCTCAATATTTTTTCAATATGAGGTCTGCTGCAGTGTACTTTACACGACACTTTATAATTAGTGGTACTTGAGAATTTGGCAGTTTTAAAAATTCATACAACATTCTTAGTTACAATTTATAAATGATTTTAAAGTATAATTAACATTCATCTTTACAAGTTATATGCAAACAAATATGCAAATTTAGAAATAAATATGCAAACATATAAAATGTTTTTGAATTAAGTAGTCCTTAACATTTTTAATGAAATCAATATTTTATTCATATTTTGCACACAATTTTGAGTACTTACTGATTGGGGGGGGGGTCCACCGCATTTAGGTTTTTGCGTATTGCAACCTCTAACTACCAGCAACAGGAGGAAAATGAGAATGAGTTTCTTCTTTTGATGAAGGCTGAAAAAAAAAATCCTCCAGCGGACAAATTTAATAGGTGCTATGATTAGATCTGATGTAATTAATATGGCCTCTTTGCTTCTTGAGTTTTTACCCTTACGTCTTTATAGCACAAAACCCATTTGGATCTCAGGAATAAAAAGTTGAGGGCATGAACGAAAGGCCCTCAACTTATTAAGTTGACAGCCAATATGGGCTGATAAATTGTGTTAGTAGCTATGGATTTTTAACAATGCAAAATCTGAAAGGAGAAGAATGTAGGGTTCAGTATAAAATAAAGGATTATTGGGAAACTGCTCCTTGGAGAAGTTATGGGGCAAGAATCATTTTGATGATTCAAATTTTAGTTATTACTATTATAAAAAACAAACATTCATCTTTTCAGGCTCAGTCTTAGGCTCAGAGTCTTCCTTTTCTCAATTTGTACTGCACTGTAAGTTCAACAGGCAAAATTTTGGGGTGCCAATTATGGGCAATGACAACACATAATGTTTTAGTTGTTAGCATTCTATACTTTAGCTCCAAAACCTTCTATAATTTTTAAAAGTAACCCTTATTCATATTTTTAAACAACCTCCAAAGGACAAGACCATCATTTATAAAAAGGCCAGTGAGAAGGACTTAATTTGAGGGGCATTTCTGATGTGTTAGTTCACTGCAGGTACTCACTGGAATTCTGTGTAAAGAATGATTCGGAGATTGTGCAGTATTAGCGCTATTGCCAAATCTGCTATCATTTTGTCATCCTTGCTCAGCTCAGAATTTTTTTTTTAGAAGTAGGATTTATTTTATTAGAGAAAAAAACTTTATGATCTACTTAGCTTCTCTCTTTTTTTAGTTGCGAGAAACTCAGTGGACATTTTTAGTATGGGTCGTTTCTTTTTATCATTTGATTTTTTTCTTTAATTTTGTGTGACTATGCTACTATTCTGTAGTACGTTTTTGACAGTCTCTTTAACTCTTTTTGAAACAGATAATTACATATACTTATGTCTATGAACTTTATGGTGCCTTGCCTGGGTTCAAGGTGTATAGGAAGCATAAAATCAATGTACTTTGATTGCATGGAGAACATCGGACTTGTTGGGCAGAGTCTCATAGGGCAGATGCACAACGATGCTTGCATGAATGAGTGAATGAATGAGTTCAGAGGGAACTGAAACTATGAGAAAGATCACGAAGGGATGCAATTCATGAAAAAAGCACCAAACTATAGGCGAATCTTGGCTGATGCCTTTAAGAAGGCATACAGGATGATTGGAAGAGGAGGAAATATTTGGCTTGGATAGGGAATAAAGGTTTAGCAGGAAGAATTTAAGGTGAGAGGAGCCATAGTGCAATAATATTTACCTCCTCTGCTTGGGCCTATTTTTTGTGTGGAATATAAGATTCTAGGAATCAGGAATTTTTTTAAAAATGTCATTCAGGACATATTAGTATAGCCTTCTGCAAAGTGTGAGGGGGTGCTTGGAGGCTGTTTGATGATGAAGATGTTGCTGCTACCTACGCTTACTTTAAATTAAAAAAAATAAAAGAGACAGAATGTAACTATTTGAACTTGCTGACTTAGGATAAAATCATTCATTTGGATGCATCACAAATTAATCTGTCTTCACAGAATCAGAGTAAGCAATCAAAATTCTGTTTTGCAGAGACCTGCTTCATAAGGTCTGTAGAGACTGGTTTTGTTTATTTGCTGCTATATGATAGTCTGAGGTAAACAACATACCACAGTATCTACATGCATTGAGTAGGTGTCAACATTTTCATTATGCAACTTAAAAATCAAAAAGCCAAATCTGCTGCACTTAGCAAACAGCTAAACTCTAATTTAGAGTGAAAGCCTTCCCACTTTCTTGCCGAGTAACCTTGGCCTTTGAAGGCCAGTCTTGCACAGTCAGACTGTTCCATATGTCTTTCATTCTTTCTATATTCTGGGATTTCCCCCCCCCCCCNGGCTGAAATTCATCTCAGTTGATTGCCCAATTCACTTTTCATTCAGTCATAATTGTTTTTTGAATTGTCTTAAATTCTCAAATGGATTATGACAATTTGAAAATTAACAATGGCGCTTTAATTGCATGGGGCTGTGTGATCCACAAAACACTGCTGGCTTATGTCTCCTGCCCCCGCCACCCCCCGTCCCCACTCCACCTGTAAATATTTTTAACCAAATGTGAAAAGGTAGAAACATACACTCAAACAAAACACATGTGGTTGTGATTATCAAATATGCCCTACTTTCTAATATTTGAAAATCAACCGCAGAGACCTGTAAAACCATTTTAATAGAGAAATAATTTTAAAGGTTTAACTGGGCTTTCTTTATTTCAAATTCAGTTTCTTTCTTTTGTAGAAGCACAAACATACACAAGAAGCCTAATTTTTCTTCAGTGTATATGGAAATTAAGTTCCAGAAAGTAATCATTCTCAATCCCCTAACTTTAGAGGGGCTCTTAATGCAACGTGTCAGTTCTCTCACTTATCCCTGGTCCCCTCCGATTTCTCTTCACACAGCTATCTGAAACCTTTGTTCTTACCCCTTTTATTCACAGCCTTCAATGTGATTCATAAGTGACAAGAAGAGGGCAGTTCCAAGGTTTCTCTTTGGACTTTCCTTACTTCTACTTGGCTGATAGAAAACCCAACATCTTTTCATTCTCTTCAGTCTGGAAGGAAGGGGGTTTCCTCATCATTTTAATACTAACTTTTCAAGCTCATTGCATTTTTGTCTCCCCTTGCCTTTCTCTAGAGGTAGATTTCCTTCATTATATCTATTTATTTGTTTATTTAGTACAGGGTCTTCAGGGTCTCGCTATATAGATTGGACTAGTAGTGATCCTCCTGTTTTCATCCTCCCAAGTACTGAGATCACAGATACACGCCACCATGCCCAGTCTCAATCACCATCTCCATGTGCGTTGAGGGCAGAGCCCGCGCAGCACACCAGGATCAAACCCAGGTCCCTGCGTCTGCCTAAGCAGACATTACAATTTTTATTAGTAACTATTTGCCATACATAATGTTCACACTCATCATGGGCAATTTTACCTTTACATAGTATGTCTTCATTTTTTTCCCCCAATTTCTTTCTCCTCCCTTCATTTTTCTTTCCCTTTCCATTTACAAAAGCCTTGTTTCCATTTTCCCTTCCATTCTCTTTTTAAAAATCCCTTTCCCTTCCTTCCCTTTCCCCTCCTTCTTCCTTGTTCCCTTGCCCATTTGAACATGTTCTTCCTGTTTTCAGACATTAGTCCTCTGCTTTGTACCTTATTGTAGGTTTCTTCCTTTGCCTCATCTATGGTTCTCCCTCTTCATCCTGCTGGAAACAGGTATGGTCATCAGTGCTTTAACCTCCAGCCAACGCTTGTGGTACCTACCATCTGCCCCTTGTGGGCAGTACTTTGGGAGCCAGAAAAAGAGCACACATAAGCCAGTTAATTACTTTGGCCTTGTTGCCCTTACTCCCCATTGTTAACTTTTTCATCTCTGCTCTTTATTCCATAATTCTTTATATTGTCTTTAGAGAGCTGTTATTTAGTACTTAATTTTTGATATTCAGTGTAGCTTTGATGTAATCCTTATCTAAGCTAGGTTGCAGTATGACTTAGTAGGCCAACATTTGACGCTTTCTACCAGGGAGTGGGGACTCACAGTTTTCTGAAATACAAAGCTTCTTGATATGTAGCACATTTTTTCTATCTCCACAAAAGTGCCCTTGCTGTTTCCTCAGTACTCACTCATTTCTCAGTTTAGTTCAGCTGGGCAGGCTAGGATTACCAATCAGTTTCTCATTGCTAGATCCCATAACCTAGGTCCACCTCATTCTTTCACTACTTTGGATTTTTTTTCCCTGTCATTGGCTTCCAGGACTCTGGTCAATATCTTTACTGATTACCTGCAGTCTTGGTTCTTGGTAGAAAGGGAGTAACATGTGGTACCTGCCTCCAAGGATATTATAATATAGTGAAGAAGAAAGATAAAATAAATAGACCAGTACAATTCTGGATATAACATCTACTGAGGGAAAATTATCCTGTGCTTGAAGGGTCACAAAGCTATGGCTAAGCTATGGCTTAAGGGATGACCTTAAGCTAGTTGGAATAGGGCCTAGGGTGAGAGTTCAGGAAGAAGAACCAAGGTACAGCAACATCTAAAGGAGAGAGATGTAAGTGTACACATAAATTTGGGACTTCACTGTAATGGATGCAGGGGATCAATGTGTAAGAAATTATAATAAATGGATCTGAGCAGGGGGCAAGGGTGAGGTCCTGGGAGGCTACATGACCCATTTTAAAGACTATGGAGGTGAGAAAAACAACAAGCAGCTGATGAAATATTTTACAGAGGAACAACATGATCAGAGTCTTACTTAAGAAATATCACTCTGTTCATGGAAAACATAACGAATTGTGTAATTCATTATGGTAGATAAGATGTCTAAAAGGCTGCTAAGGAATCTAGCCTAACCCTAACCCTAACCCTAATCTTAACCATAACCCTAACCTTAACCCTTACCCTAATCCTAATCCTTACCCTAATTTACAGATTGTAATATGGATAGGAAGAGGAGAAAACAAGTAAAATATTCTAGCAATCTAAAATAACAATAATAGGAAAAACTTGATAACTTAGTGTACTTCTGTCACTATCTTTGGTGCCTTGCTATCCCACTATAACATTACCTGGAAAGTCATAGAAATTCTCACATGTTATTTTATATTTTATTATGTGGTTGGAACTAGGACTCTATTTGATTAATGTCTTGTTGCTCAGCTTGATGTGCTATGGAAAACACCCAATAAATTCTCACTGAGTGACTCTCTTTTCCTGTGGGACATGTTTGCTTCCCGTATTCACCCCTACCAGATTATCACTCCAACTCCTGTCATCCCATCTTTCCATACATACACAACCTCAGAAATGCTTCATGGTTTGAACATTTTCCCAAAAGTTACAAATCAGACTTGATTCTTACTTATAAACCCTTTATTAATATTTGTATTTATTTAACTTTGGTACTAGATATTGGATCGTAGTTCTTGCTTATGCTAAGAAATGCTCCACCACTGAGCTATATCCCTGCCAAATTTTTATTTTTATAATGTAAAGGTCAATTCTCTCTCTCTCTCTCAACTTTCTAGAGCTTTTGTACAAAGACCTAGAAGTGTAAAGCAACAGAAATGTATTATATTAATCTCTGTAGGTCAAAAGTTCAGGTTTGACTAGATTCAATGCTTTGCATATTATAAAGCCCAGATCAAGATGTCAGTGAAGATGGGCTCTTAGGTAGAAGTTCTTGGAATTCATTTTCAATCCTATTGGGTTGTTCATTTCCTTGATGTTATAAGCCTGAGTTCCTTCTTTCTTTCTTTGCTGTCTCTTATATGTGGGCTGCTGTAAGCTACTAAAGGTCCCTGGATTTCCTGTTCATATGATCTATTCAATCCTCGAACTAGCAATAATGCATCGAGTTCTTTTCCTGTTTTGAATCTCTATGATTTCCCCTTCTGACCCTGCTCTCAGATTTTTAGGATCCATGTGATTAGATTAGACTCATTGGGATAATGAAAGATTATATTAAGGTCTACTGATTAGTACATTTAATTACCTCTGCAAACATTTTTCTGCTATGTAATTGTCTCGGTTACTATTCTGTTGCTGGGACAAAATATCAACGCCCAAAATTAAGAAAGGAAAGGTTTATTTAACTCACAGTTAGTGGCAGTTTCAGTCCATACTGGGCTTCCTCCAGGGCAGAGTAGCACAAGGCAGCAGTTCATGGTGGCAGAAAAACAACAAAGAGCAGAGGAAGGAGCAGCAGCTGCGGTTCTATCAAGATTCTATCAAGACTCCGTCTCTTCCTTTCACGCTGACTGTGAAGATTGGGAGCTTCTCTGAAGTGGCACGGTTTAGGATCTAAAGGACAGAGATGCACTCGATAGAGGACCTACGAGGAAGTGGCGCCAAGAAGCCTTCCTCAATCCCTTTACATACCCTATAAGTGCTGAGTCACTGTAGGGCGGGGCCTCCCTGCCAAGGGTGTGGAGTTACTGAGCCCACAAGTTGACACAATGTACCAACCACCACAGTAATGTAACATATTCATAGGTATGCCATTTCATCATATTCATGGTCAAGAAATTAGGGAAGAATATCTAAAAAATTCTACCATGTTCTTATTTTATTTTTTATAATTAGCATATGCTTCTATTTTGCATTCACTTAGAATTTATTCTAAAGCCTATTGTTTTAAAAGTTAAAAAAAAAACCCTGTTTTAATTAACAATTTTTTCTTTCTGAATCCATGAGGGCACAAAGAAACCTAATCTAAATGTGTCAGTTACACTATTTCAACCTTAGAACTACACATTACATATTTGCACATTTAATATTTAGAATTGATTTCTTTGGAAACCTGTGTAATTAATGTAAAAAGAGTGTTGTTACATTTCAGCTGAGACTGTTGATACCATGCACTTATTTTAAATAGAAAGAAAAATCTAATATATTAGAAGCCCCTGAAATGTCATACTGTAAACTAATGGTGTTAATTAGTGGTACTTTTTTTTCTGGTTAGATGTTCTGTCTGTTTTATCTTATATCATTTGTTACCCGATGAACTTTTAGATTTTTAAAAACCTTTTCTACCTTTTTATCTGAAACTGCTATGTTGGCTAAGGGAAGTATCATTCTTTATTTACTAAGATAATATTCCAGTAATAAAAAATATACATACATGATTTTTTGATCAAAATCATTTATAGGGAAAGGTTTTTAGCTATGGAAAAAGGATAACAGGGAGTGTAAAACTGTTTTAATAACATTAAACACAACTTTTTTATTCTGAAGAATGGAGAATCATGACTTACAATTTTGGATAATCAAAATTCTCTAATACTCCCCATCTTTAGGTATGGCTTTTAATTATTCACCAAATACTTAACTGAGAGCTATCTACCAAGCTCTCAGGCACTATTTTATGCACTAGACTAGGGGGGTGGATAAGGATTTCTGGTTCCTGTTGTCTTGAGCTTTTGATTGCTTTGAACTTTGCCAGAAAAAAGTAAAATGATGAGATAGGGGAACAGAGAGGGGCTGGTGATCTCTTCTCAGATGGGCCAAATCCTTCTCTCCTACGCATACCAATCCTTCTCTTTCTGAAAGGAAGTCTTGTGTCTGGAAGGCTCAGGAGAGACTCCAGAAGAGAGATGGCCTTGGCCAGTTTGACTCAGTAGGCAGGGAGGCACTCAGGTAAAGAGAGTTGGAAAAACATTCTGATTAAACATATGAGTGTTCTTTTCTTAAAAGCTTTTGCATAAGAAAAAAAAAGGAGACATCACACACACAAAATATACTTAAAGGTAAGGATTCAAAGATAACTAAAAATTCAACTGACGAACTTCAGGTTTGTTCTACACAATTTTGGGGACATCTAGTGACAGAGTAAATGTTAAATGGTTCTTTGTTTTTATATCATCATCTTGGTTGGTGCAACTGAGACCCCTGATGAGTTCCGAAAGAATATCAAGGTGTGAATACAAATTGCCAATCTTGTAAAGCCAGTTTGACAATCAAATAAAGCAAATTCCTGACTTGTCTTTCTTTCATGCAATGCACAGAACACCAGTGCTATTGAGCTTGTTTGAGAATAAAGATGAGGAAATTGTCAGTCATTAGGAGCTGTGCTAGCGAATGGAAACAATGTTGGAGAGGCCAATTACTACCAATTTCAGTTCAGCTTTACTTGTGGACAGAAACATATTATGAGTGTTTCTCCAATTCTTTTATTTATATATTTATTTTTTTAAGGAAAAAAGTCAGAAACAACGGTATCCACATCTAATGTAAGAAAGCACTTGCAGCATAAGTGTTCTGGAAAAAAAAAAAGCAACAGACAAATTTCCATTTGTGAAACTAGGAATCTTTCTGATGATCAGGAAGAAGGGTGGTTCCCCAGTCAAAACCACACACTTCTTGGTGAAGATTTGAGCCTGATTCCTCCACATTAACCTGAAGCTGATGAGCACATCTAGGAGATCAGATTTTGTGCATGAACTTTGACACTTCTGCTACACTAAACCTGGAGCGTAACATAATGACTTATGTTCCTGGGGCTCCACAAAGCACCCCAAGGCTAGCCAAGAGGAGTGAATAAATAACTATGGGATGATGCTAATAACTAATGTCTCCAAGGAGGCAAGTGTGCCATCTCAATTTCTTGGAGTCTCAGCCTCTTTTTAACTGGATTATTAACTCCTTGTCCCCTAAAACTGTCTGGTTCCCTGTGTCTGTGATGTGTGAAACTCCCAGTTTGTCCTCCGCACTGACCTTGGCTCTTCTTTTCTAAGATGTGCATTCCTTAGGCCTTTGTTTGCACTTTCCATGACAGAGATGACCAACTGCAGCATCAAAGCTGGAAGCATGGTTTTCCAGCTCACTTTTTTCCCCAAAAAATTTTATTGAGAAACAAATAGCAATGCGACAGTTTCAAATCAAATTGGTAGGACAGTTCCAATAATTAACACATTGCATACTCTCTTCCTATCCAGCTCACTTTTGCAAATTCAAAAGCAGAGAAAGAAGTGAAACAATAACACATGTTGTCCTATCCTTATATTATCAATATCATTAAGAACATGTGGCTCATCTATAATTTTCAGACATGTTGAATTTGTTATTTCTGGAAAAGAAGGTAGTGTAATGTGAACAATTTAGCACTGCACTCCTCAATTATTTGATTTTTTGACCAATATTCTCTCTCTCTCCTTCTTTTCTCTTCTCTTCTCTTCTCTTCTCTTCTCTTCTCTTCTCTTCTCTTCTCTTCTC
>NDGN011394999.1:0-17531 GCA_002564285.1 Tympanoctomys barrerae
AATAGCAAGTGCATCTCATCTGGCTCCGCTGAAATAACATCCCTAAAAAGAGAAAGCATTTCAACAAGGCTGAAAAACAAACGCCTCCCCAGAGGTTGGCCCTCACTTTGCAGAGAAGAGTTTTTGTCAAAGCTCTTGGGGAATTTTATGTGGGACCAGATGGGACAAATTTTTCCTCTTATTGCCTTCACCTCTAATTGATGGGTATCCAGGGAGAGCCCGAGCCATAAAATGTGCGAAAGCGTCTCTAGCCACGCTCTTCCAAGTTCTTTTCAAGAGGTTTATTTTCAGGAAGCCTATGTCATTGGCAGGAGTGGAATCGATGCCATTAAAATGAACAAATCGCCTTGCAAATCACCGCCTCTAATCTCTATGATGAGCCTCCTCTTAATCCATGAAGGATTTTATGGCTGTCTACCTGTCTCTATGGAATTCAGATTGCTGTACTCTCGGGAAAATTAAGGTAAGCTGGAGATAAATCCAATGTCTAAGATCCATGCAGGAAGCTACTCTTAAAATTCAATCTTTGTCCCCAGATTCTACCTTGGGAGGCAAGTATTGCCTACTTCAACACACTGCCTATTACTAGAGAGCGTTATCTGACTTATATCCCCCATTATCCCTGTGATTCAAGCGAATCCCTGAAGGAGGTGAAAATAGTTACCATTGGTACCCCAAGTCAGCATAATAACTGGATACGGTGGGAACTGAATTTTTCTATGGAGTCCAGGCTAGCATTGAACTCACTAAGTAGTTCAGGCTGCCCTTGAACTCGTGGTGATCCTTCTGCCTCAGATCCCCAAATGGTAAAATTATAGGTGTGTGCGCGCAGTAATTTGCATACATAACAGATGTTGTTTGTGCACGCCTCTGCTACCCATGGTAATTGCCACTCCATGTTGAAGGTGTCCTATTGACCTATCGATTCTGCCTGAGGAAATGCTCTCTGCCCCGATGTGGGAGACCCAATAAAAGTACTGAGCAAAACAAAGGGAATGGAGGGGAAGAATAAATCTCCCACTTTCTACCTTAGTTGTATAATTCTGAGGTCTGCACTGTATCCCAGAGTTTGCCAACAGCGCTCAGTCACCTTAGGCACGTAAAAAATCATTCCATGAACAGCCTTTGTTGGCATTTCCTTCCAACCTTCCACCCTCACTTTTTCTTACTCCTGCTAATACTTTCTGGTATAATCTCCCAAGTAAACTGTTTGCACTGCAGGTCTGCCTTGTGGGAGACTGAAATAGCGCATCGCAGCACAAGCCCACGGAAACACAGGTAGGAATCCAGCAGGTCGGAGAAGACAGAGCCTGCCCTAACCTTAATCACTGCTCTGGTCATGGAATCTTGAACAGTGAAAAGCAGATGAGCACATTAGAGGGGTTGAACATATGGCCTCTCCCCTGAGCCCTCTTCCTTCACTCCAGGGAAGAGTCTGGTGGACGCAGCTGGACCGTTCTGCCGAGTACTCCCTCCCTCCACCCCTCCCTCTGTCCAGCTGCTGTGGGCAATCAAAACATGAGTGTGTTCTCCCACAAAAACAAAAGCAAGGCAAGTGTTTTGGGTGAGAGTAGGACATAATTCTTTGGGACAGAGTGCACATTTCATGTTTGACTGTCCTCAGCATTCATATCTTCCTGGAACTCATCCTATCTACCTCCTTTCACAGAATTTCATCTTATCACCTACCCATTTACCTACCTTCACAGAATTTCAAATTTGAACACTTACGTTAGTTGCCATTTTATACTTTCCTAAATCAAATGAAATTTATACAAAGGCAAGACTGATAACCTTTCTAGAAATCGAAGTAAATATTTTCAAAGTCTCTAGACTTCCCTAGAAATAAACACAAAAACAAAGAAATCTCTCTAAACTGAAGTCTCCCCAACAGACATTTTTTTGGCACATTGCTTCTTCCATCGTCCGGTGATTCTCCATCTACGAAGGAAATTAGACTTTCTGGTAGTTGCTGGGCAGTGGAACGGGCAGCAGGATAATTTCAACCCTAACTCCTGCTTATGTGCTGATTGTGTCTTCAACAACAGCCTCCTGCCCCCCACCCCCAGCTACGTCTTCTTCCAACTCCTTCCCCTCTGGCTGAACTTCAAAATCAAAGTAAAATTTATCTGCTTAATTTAATACCTGCTTCACTCAATTCATTTATCAATGTGTGGTTGATTTCCTTCCACACGGCAGGTATTTGGGTGTAAATATTTTCGATTCCACGTGTAATATGTAGCCCTGGGTAAGTTTCATCAGGGATGGCATTAAGCTATGCGAAATGATGGACTGTTTTCCTTCACATTACCTTCCTCCAGGTAAACTGCTCTGCAGATTAGTAACTGGTTTTCCTTGATTTATTTCTGAAGGTTACCCCATAGTCCTTTGCACAGTACTTTTCTATGAATTATGCATGCTGCTAAGGTCCGGCACCCAGCAAAGGCAGTAGACTATAATTTCTTCCCTTGTAATTTACATTATACCACCATAAATGACTTAAGCTTCTAAATTTTTCATTCAGAAGATACAGCTTGATCCTCAAATGGGAGGATTTTGTACTTCCTGATAACATTGTAATTGAGCACCATTAATTTTATTTTGAACTTGATATTTTCCTATGCCTTAATTGTAAACATTATATGCATACTGAAACTCAGACATATAAAACCTATTTGACTCCACAATATAAAACATCTAAAATAAGAGCATTATTTGCTTCCTCTTTTTTTCCTGAGGCAGTAAAATGATTGAGAAAAAAAAATAGAAGAGATATGAATAGGAAAGAAAGATAAAAAGAACCTGAGTGCTGTTAGTGATGTCAGTCTTAACCATCAAATTTGTCATAGCTTGCTCATCACACTATCAGTATATTGTCTTCTTTACCTTTTCTTTTGTTACGTTAGTTAGCAGTATCTTTCACTGTCCATATTCCTCTCATGTTCATATAAATTTTTATTGTGTTCTTAAAAGTACTGCGGGACCTCAGGGATGCACAAACCACTGGTTCCCAACATGTACTCTCAGATCTGCAGCACCAGCCTCACCTGTCCAGGTGCAATCACAGCCTGTGGAGGTGGGCCCAGTGGACTCTTGTAACCCTGCCTACTTCATAAAGATAATGTTTTCAGTGCTGGGAAAGGAACCCAGGACCACACGCGTGCTACACAAGCTCATCACCACTGACATACCCCTAGCCCTGTCCTGGATGAGAAACTTAGAAGCACTTCCCAACTTAGAATCTAACTTCAAGATGCCTTCCACGAGTCCTGAATGTGTAACACAGCAGTGGAATGGCTGCCTGCGAGAGGGCCTAGATTCCATGTCAAATGATGGAGAGAAGCAATCGCAGGGGTTTGAGTAGGTTTCATTTTTGATGGTTTTTCATTTCCCTCATAGAGTTGGTGCTGCATTCTTCAACAAGCAAATAAAAGAGGGCGGGATCATTTGGAGCACATTCTGTTTTCAATAAATTGCCAAAACACTGTGTATTTATCTTTAAAAGAGTTGACTCTAGTATTCAACAAGGAGGAAGGGTTTTACTAACTGTATGATGCAATTTATGATTTCTAAGCTCAGGGAAGCATACAAATTTTTGTATCAGTGTGTGTGTGTGTGTGTGAGAGAGAGAGAGAGAGAAAGAGAGAGAGAGAGAGAGAGATATTAATGTTAGAAGAAATTCCAGCCACCCTGCAAAAGAAAATAAACTCAAGTGAAAATTGAGCTTAACTAAGGAGAAAAAAAACTAATGCAAATCTTGCTATTAACCTAATGCATCATGAAAATGACTTCACCTAAGTGCGTTTTATGTTTTATTTCCAAACATCTGTAGTATAGGTATGATAATAAGCTTTTGAGAGAAGGAAATATTTTTCTTTCCTAAAAATTATTTTGGTCTCAATTATCAATGTTGCTTCAAAACTCATGTTCACTTTCTGTTCTGTAAAGTGTTTTTCTAAATATTTTTTCATCTGTCAGGCAAATGTTGTAAAATCACCACAATGAAATGCATCATATCCAAGTCTGTTACAGAGTCCCACTAGGTGACATTCCACTATGTACACGGCTTAGCTATATTTTCTTTTTACATATATATATATATATATATATATATATATATATATATAAATTTTAAAAATAGTCTATCTGGGGGTTCATGTATAAGTGACACATTTGCTAAAGCAGTATATAGGAGTAAAATATTTGCATAAGATTCAGTAATTGCCATTCACTTATATGAAAACAAAGATATGGATTTATTTTGGCAGCAAACAATAAGTTTATCTAAGATACACAAGCTTTATAAATTTCTAATTGCTCTAAATTTGTCTGAAATGTTTTTATAAAAATTCTGTGTTCTGCATGCCGCACTGGCCCCACCCCTGGGTACGCTGAGCTGGCCGTGGAGTCTGGGTGTGGTGCCACAGACCTGTGATCCCAGCACTTGGGAGGCAGAAATCAGGAGGATCACCAATGTTGTGAGCTGGGTAGTGAGACCTCGCACAAAAAAAAAAAAAAAAAAAATTTGGTGTTTGCCATATATTCTTTAAATTATTAGAATTAAATACTTTAGATTGAAATTATGAAATTATAAGAAAATGTAATCATTCAAAGGTTTGATGAATTCATGTATTAAAAATGTTTGTCTTAATGGATTTTATAATTAATTTTTAATTCAAGAAATCTTCAGAGAAATCACCTGATGATCATAAAGCAGTTTTTCTCTTTCATAATCTTTAAGGAAATATTTAAAATTTTGATACAAACTCTACAAACAAAAGTGTTGTAAATCAATACTCACCATAAGGAACTCAATGAGGCTGGTTGTAGAACGCTTTACGCACATGAAATTTAAAAATCATCTCTGTCTCACAGGCCATGTAAATTCCCTTCAAGTCCAACTGGAGATATTAATATAACTTGAGTATATTTTACACAGTCAAAATCATACAGAAGCCAAGCTGAAGCAGAAGTCACTTACACACCCAAGCCAGTGTGTGTGTGTGTGTGTGTGTGTGTGTGTGTGTATCTTTAATTATTAGCCAAAATCTATGTATGAAAGTTTACGTCCATGACAGTGAAAATTAAATTTCTTGTCACTACAATGTTATAAAATGGAGTTGGTCATTTTAGCAAAATGATAATACTTCAATAACATTGCAGCTAATGGTGCAGTCCTGGTATAAGAATACAGGAATACTACCTGGGCTTAAAAAGCAAGGACTATTAATTCAGCTAACATGAATCTTCCCTCCCTCCCTCCTTCCTTCCTTCTTTCTTTGTCTCTGACATCACTGCACGTAGGTAAGACACATGACTTGGTGAGTGTGGAGACAAAAACCCATGTCTTTACAATAAAGGTAATAACATGCACAGCATGTCCCAAACCTTTAACAATCATCCTAGATATCAGCAAACCCAGGATCAAATATAGATGGTGACAAAGAAGTGTAACTGCACAGAGTGAGCAGAATTCTACAATGGCCCTGAGGTTTCCCACCCTAAACCCTAAACTCTGAAAGGACAGTGGACCCTAACTATGCTATAGTATATACCAAATGGCAATCTTCTCATACAATTAAGATTGCTAGTAAGTCGACTTTCAGTTAATCAAAAGAGATCTTCCAAATGGCTCTAATCTATTCCAATGTGCTTTTAAAAGGTTGAGTTTATTCCAGCTGGTACCAGAGGGCAGTATCCAAGCAAGAGTAGAATTCCAGGGGCTATTTCTTGCTTTAAAATCAGAGGGTTGCCGGGAAGCACATGCAAGGGCCAGAAAAAAAGGTCTAGGAGCTGAGGTCACCAGAGCTGAAAGCCAGCGAAGAAAGGTGAATTCATCCACACAGCTGCAAGGGACACTACCTGGGAAAACCCGAGCAAGATGGAAAGTGGGCCTCTCCACAGAGGCTGGACCAGACCCCAGCCCAGTTCCTACCTAGGAAGTCTGTCTTATAAGACACAAGACAAGAAACGCAGTGTGGGCCAGCCTGGCCTACACAACTGTGAGGGAGTAAACAGATGTCACTTCCGGCCCTGAGATCATGGAAATGAACCCAGCAATGGACAACAAATCTACTGCTGACTGATGTGTGAGTTATCGACACTGGGATGGGTGGGGAAGTGAGCAGATGTGGGGATCTGGAGAACAGGGTCCCACTAGACTATTGAAGACCGAAGGCAAAAAAGAACAGTAGATAAACACATTCTATTTGTTACTTTTGTTTTTCATACGGGTACAACTGTTGAAAGTATTTTTCATGTGTATTTGTAAGGTACGAAGGGAACCAAGTTGCTTAATATCCAAGAGAGAAGTTGGGGGACAACAAAGGAGGAAAGCTGGAGGGCTGGACGGGAGCCGGAGACATGAATTTATGAACTCACGTTCACAGGCTCACACATGCAGACTGTGTGAGTTAGTGTATAATGGTGACTGCACAGCTGTGCTCACTGCACAGGGTTCCAACAGCAATAAGCACAGTTAACATCCAAGTCTTAGTTTCTAAATACCCAATAAAATAGAAGGGCTCCTTCTATTCTTTCATGTGGACTTCAGATTTTTGCCTTGCTCAGATGGGAGCTGCTCTATGGTATTTAAGTCTGTGTGTTTGATATCTTTCATGTTTTCTATTTTCCAGGTGCGTTCAGGTTGCTGCAAATGCCTTGAAGTCATCCTTCATTGTAACAAAGCAGTATTCCATTCGGTAGACTTCTGGAGACTGAGGGATAGAATAGCAGGAGAAGGCACGCGGAAAATGTAGCCTACAGATACGCCATGACAGAAACCTGCTAGCCTCAGTGAATGAAAATATTTGTTCTAAATGTGAGCTAAGATGAATAACCAAGAACAAAAATGGAGAAAGGGTATTAGAGAAAGGGTATTAGGGAGGGAGGGGGAAAGGAGGGGATTGAGAAAGGACCAAGCTGTATTATGTATGTGTACTCATTCCCCAGCTACAGGTACCACCAACATGTAATAATAATAATAAATAAAAAAATAGATAGCTCAGGTGATTAAAGTGCCTGCTTAGGCAGACACAGGGACAGGGGTTCAATCCCTGGCTTGCCATGTTGGCCCCACCCCTGGGGTGTGCTGAGTCTTCAATTGAGACTGGGTATGGTAGAGCATACCTATAATCCTAGCGGTTGGGAGGCTGAAAACAGGAAGATCACTAGGAGTCTGATCTGTGTGGTGAGAGCCTGTAGACCCTTTACTAAATACATAAAAATAAATGAATAAAAATAAGAAATGAGGGCTCTTTGGAAAATAGTTTACTGTCAGCTCAAACAGGAAATACATAATGAGCCTGGAATTTCTTGTAGCGTCAACAAGTAGAGAAGTACTAATAAGCAAAACCTAATAAATGAATGAATGAGAAAAATCAAGCAAACAAGCAAGAAAAAGCAAGGTGTCTATTAAAACAAAGAATAGAAATCAATGTAAAAGAGCTCACTCACAACGGCCGAAGCTGGAACATCTTTAGTAGCAAAATAAATATCGTATCATTGGATTATATCCCACATACTAAAACAAATATCCATGAGCAAATGCTGATATAAATGAAGCAATAAAGAAATACATAAATGAGGGGCAAGGAGCAGGTCTTCTAGAATTCCAGCTGAACATGGAAGAAATGAGAAAAAGGAAATGACCGTAAGACACAGGACTCTCCTGGCTGGAACCATACTTGCCTTCCTTGATTTCACACACCATCTTGCATAGATCTTGTCACAGAGCCACATGCCTTTACAGCCTACAGAAAGCCACCCACAGCCTCAGTCTGCAGAACCCTGGAGCATCTTACACTTTGCTTGGAAACATGTGGCTGAGCATATTTTCCCCCGAGGAGAAATTTCATTCTAGATCCCAGTACAGTTATCAGACCATTCAAAACATGGAAAAAGAAATAGTCTTCAGGATAAATGTTTTGTGTTAATCTTTTCCTCACTTAAGTCTCAGACAAACTATTATTTTATAAAGAAAATACTTGTATTTCTGGAAAAAAAATGAAGGACAGACTATTAAAATCACTTAACACTTTGCTGAAAATAATGATGGTAGCAGGATTTGAGAAGCACATGATTTTTCACATCTGAACCTTTGGTTGAGCCAAAATAATTAGGACTATCATTCTTTACAGGCAGTAAATTTATCGTTAAATGTAGAACTTTCTTGGGGGCAGTCTTATCTTCCCAAATAAAGTGGCCATGTGTCCCAGTTAATCCCTACTGTCCTGGAGTACTGTTTGATCTTCTCTGGCTGGCATTTCTCCTGGAGTTTTCATATTTTAATGAAGAATGATTTCAGTACTTGCAGTCATGTAAGGTATTCTGAATTTGTTGGCTGACCTTGTCCTTCCTTTTCTCCTGGAGCCTGCAAAGGGAGCACCTGAGTTCCAGATGCAGGAAAGCAGGTCTCAAGGAAGCATGTGGCTAAACCCACAACTAGCTATAGCCTCTCTCTTCCAAGCGCTTTGCATACCCGAAGTAATTAACACCTCCCTTTCAAGGACAGCATGCAAGGCACTTGCTGATAAAATTAAGTGCACTGTGACAGGAGCTTCTAGGGACAATGACCCCATCAGGTTTTGGGCAGTAGGAGGAGAAAGCACCATGCCCTGGCCCTGCTGGCCACTTGGTGTCCCAATCGCTGTCCCCGACATGGCTTGAAGAACACAGTGGCTAAGCGAGCAGACGTACAGCACAGGAGTCATGGGAAGTGACAGGTTAGGCAATTACAAGATAGGGATGTAAAATAAGTGTGAAAAGATGTAATAGCCAGAGTACTCTTTCTACAGAGGTTTTGTCATTTAGGGTGTATTTAAATCTCTTTTATCTCACTTGGTTATTTTCATGTGCTTGTGCTTTATTAGCAAATAAACCTTTGACATCCACATGCTTAAAAGGAACACATTTAATTTCAAAACATCAAGAAACTGGATGATGTACGTAGGCAGTGTCTAGGCCTCACCAACCTCAGAAAAAGCAAAAAAGGAAAACAAATTTGCGAAGAAAGATCAGCATCTCTTTCAGAGTGAGATGTTCCTTGGAGAAGTCAGGGCCCACATTCGACATGCCTCCTTCAATTCCAGGAGGTGCGAGACTTCCTGGGAAGAGATTGCCATGAATTAAGTTTAATTAGATTATTTACAAGGAGAAGCTGCTTTTGTCAGCATGGTAATATTTGCAACCCAATAATAGTAGTCGTAGTATTTGTCGTGATGGCAACAACTCCTCAAAAATTGATGCTAATTTATAGCAGAGTTATCACATGTCTTCATTTCAAAATTACTTGTTCAGACATTTTGTTAGTTCTTCAATTAATCCATCGTTATTTCAACCAAATTTAAACTTCATGACATTCATTTAACTAGAACGTTTACCTTCATCACAGAAAATATTTTAAATTCAGTTAAAATTCTGTTTTGCAGAAAACATTGTTTGATTTTGCAGCTGTGATACAAACAGAAGTGAAGGCAGAGCATGCTGCCCTGAGAAAAGTCATGTAGTTAATAAATGCAGAGTCTTACAGATCATGTGCGTGCTTAAATATGACTGTGAAGTATTGGGTCTCGCAAGCAGGAGTTTTGGGAGCCGGAGAGACTTTTGGGAAGTTGTAAAATGTTGTAAAATTTGCAGAGTGATCATGATGTTGGCATTTAGCCTCATAAAATAAAGCAAGTGTGGGCTGGCCAAATAGCTCAACAGATTAAAGCACCTGCAAGCAGGCGTATGGCCTGGGCTCAATTCCTGGGCCTGCCGTGCAGGCCCCATCCCCGGGCACTCTGAGACTGGGCATGGGGGCTTGCGCCTGTAATCCCAGCTCTTAGGAGGCTGTAAACAGGTGGCACTATGCGTCTGATCTAGTAGTGAGACCCTGAACACCCTGTAGACCCTTCCCTAAAAATACAAAACAAATAAATAAATAATAAAAAAATAAAAATAAAGCAAATGCTCATGCCTACTGACAAAGGACAGCTAAACCAGTGTAAGATATTCAACTCCACAGTTAAATCACAGTATTTTAATGCATCCCACATTCTGGTTTATAATTGGACAAATTTTATATGCTTTGCTGAAAATATACTAAGGCCTATACCTTAGTGAACTGTGTAAATTTGATGAAAGTTTCAAAATTATCATCAATAAAAGTAACTTATTGACAAATTTTGCTTATAAACACAATTTTGCCATGCCTAAACTATTCCATACAATAGCAAATGGCTATGCACTATGTAAATATTTGGTTGAAATAGTGACATTTTAATGTGAAACTGACAAAAATGTTCAATTTAGCGGGATTTGCTCTGATTATTTTTTTTTAACCTGATGACTGAACATTTTTTCCTAGGTTTGAAAATATTATGGTTTATGGAAACAAGTCACATAAACATGCACATATTTTACATCTGTTAACCATTAGATGCAGTTTTGGAGCGAAGTACAGACACTTTTATTTAAAATATTAAAATAAATTTTAGAAACAATATTTCAGGAAATATCAGATATACATTATTAAACATAGAGATAAGCAAAGAACAAAATGCATATATATGAATTAAATCTCTTGCTCAAACTTTTAAAAATGTTTTAATACTGTGAAAAGCTCTTGGGCCAGCCAAATAGCTCTGCAAATTAAAGTGCCTGTTTAGGCAGAGTGCAGTGGCCAGGGTTCATCCTCGGCCTGCCTTGCTGGCCGCCCCCAGGGCTCTCTGAGATGGTGATTCAGACAGGGCACAGTGGCACACACCTGCAATGCCAGCCCTTGCGAGGCTGAAAACAGGAGGATCACTGTGAGTCCAATCTACATACTGAGATCCTGTATACCCTATAAACTCTATACTAAATACATAGAAAAAGAAAGGGTTTTGTTTAGTATCTATCTATGAATTAAATAATGTATTGATATATTATTTTTATAACAATTATTTTATTTAAATAAATAATTTTAGAAAAAACTACATAATGCTATGGATCTACCAATATAATGAATTTAATTTGTTAGTAGATATTTATTCAAAATGAGATATGTTTAACTACTCTAAAATCTTTCACTGCCAAAAGTATCATCAAAATTGTTCACGTGGTACATGGTAAGGAGAAAGAGGACCCTAAACAGCAGCCTTTAGGCAGATAGAATTGTGTATCTGCATGACTTGCTCGGTGGGAAGCAGAGAGGTCCTGGAGGGCAGGGGCAGGAGCAGGAGCCAAGCCTTTGGAGAAGCATTGAGAACTGCCATCTAAAGCTCCCGTGGCTGCCACGTACCAAGAAACAGGCATTATTCTTAGTATGTCTCATGTGGTTAGTATACGAAAAGAGGAGAAATGAAAGTCAACACAGAAGTCCTATTGGAAAGAGAAAAATAATCGTAACACAGAAGCATTTGCGTGGAGCAAAATATCGTATTTTAATCTAATGAAACACAGCACTAATATACAGAACAACAGTGCTTTTCTGACTAGGCTTAGAGGAGAGTGATTCATTTGCAAGAATTCTAAACCACAGTTTGGGAGGAAGAGATGAGTATCTGAGCCGGGTTGGAACCTTCTGGGTTGGTAGGCAACGGTGAAGATGTATGAATTAGAAGCTGCACATCTAGAAGATCTGGGGATAGGAAATGTTGAGATTGAGGTAGGTAACAGAAGCTAGACTGAAAATGCTAGATGGGATAGAAATATTGCAGCCTTTTGCCTGAGGGGGTTTGTTTGTTTGTTTTTAAAGTACCTGAGATCCAACTCTGGGACTTTGTACTTTCCAAGCAGATGCTCATGCCTCTGAGCTATCTCCCTAGCCCTTTGCTTTGTTTTATATTGTTTTGTGTCTGCTTGTAGTGGTACTGAGAGCTGAACCCAGAGCCTTCACACTGAGAGCCATCCTAAGCCCTCTCAATCTTTTTTTTTTTTTAAATTTTGAGATAAGGCCTTGCCTTGATGCCCAAGGAGGGTCCCCTCCTCTTCAGGCCCTCAGAGTCCTGGGAATACAACACCCCTAGTTTCTATTATAGCCTTTTAAGCACAAAAAAAGATGCAATGCAATTTGCTAAATGTAATTTGCAGCCACCTATCCATTTATGCATTCAGCAAAAATTCAGGAAACTGAATATATTCCATGTAGCAAGAACAGCATGCTCCGTGCAGTGGAAAAAAAAGGATACACAAGACAATGCTCCCATCCTCTTAGAAGACTTATAGAGAAAACAAAACAATATCTTATTTTATTCTTAGATTCAATGCTTAACAATAAACAGAATCAAAGCGACCCCTGGGGACTAACGCATCAGGGTGCAAGATTAGATGAAGCGGCCAGGGTTAGAGCTCGTGCACACAGAGTTCATTTTCTCTGCGCTGCAACACGTCACCCACACATGAATCACACTAGGTAAGTGTGCAGCCTTAGTGCCTTGTCCAAGGGCACACTACTAGAAAGAGTATCGCTACTTCAGGTTCCCCGGCAGTGTGGCTCCAATACAAGGCTCTAATCATCACTTCCACGCTATTCCATGGCTTTGAGGAGGTGACTGTGAGCTAAGACAAGAACTATCGCATTCACCACACTCACTTATATATCTTGGCACTGAGGGGCTTGAACCACCAGTGGTGCAGGCATGACTGTCCCATGCATGACAGTGTACAACTTGACTGCACCACTTATACCACCAGTAGTACAAGCCAACCAACAGGACAGTCACGCATGTGTCACCAGTGGTTCAAACCAGCAGGAGTGTGTTAAGGGAAGGAGGCAACCACGTGACTATTTAAAGGCAACTCCAGGAAATTGGGCATGAGGCTCTGATCTGTGGATGTGTGTGGCATGTATGACATACAGTGAAATTTCCCAATGTGGCTGAAAATGAACTAACAAACAGGAAGTGGAGGAAAAAGCAGTCAGAGCCTTAACGCATCATGCTCCATTGGAAGGAGAACAGATGGTAGATGCCTAAGTGTGGAAGGAGAAAGATCGGTTAGCTTTGGTTGTCCAGCTGACAGGTGCTGCTTGCTGCCTTTGATTACGTTATTGTTGATGGTCATGGTGGTCCTTTGCGCCCTGACGTTTTGCCAAATCTACCACCCCTATTGTGTGGGCAAATACACATCTAGATGTTGCCATGAAGATGTTTTGCTAAGTGTGGTTCAAATCTATCATCTGTGAACTTTAAGAAATGGAGGTAACGCTGTGACTTGGAGGCCCTGTCTTCCTCAGGCCGCAGCCTGGGGACCAGAGCTGAGGCTTCTTAAAGAAGAGAACGTCCTATGAGCAGCAGCCTCGCGCACTCCAGCGCTCTGACCTTCAGGCTTTCCCCTTGCCTGTTGGGTCCTGACGATTGCATAAGCCTGTTCTTTGCAATACAGCTTTTGACAAATGTTTCCTGTTCTGTCATAAGAGAGAAGAAACTGGTCCACAGTCAGAATTTACATTGAAGGTGGCATTAAATATTGGCTCTGAATGACTCTGGGAGAAAGGGAAGTGCATGCTTTGTTGACAAGTCCACATTTTAATTTTCTCCCATTGGTACCATCTGAGAAGATAAAGGGATCACGTTGGTAAGTTCCGCCTCTGTTAGCTTGGTCTTTGCATGCACTACTTACTTTTGACTTGGCAGGATGAGAGCACAGCCAGCCACTCCGTTACGCCTTGGGGCAGCCTGCTCAAAATACCTGAGCCTGTGAATTCATACCAAGAGTCCATTCCGGAAATGATACTCAGAGCCTTTCCTTTAAGTTCAGACTTTACAGAGACACCCAACAGTGCATCACTTGTACCATCAGTGGTACAAGGCAACCAACAGGACAGGCATGCATATGCCTGAAAACAAAATAAACACCCCCAAATGATAAAATACTTAAGGAGGATGAGATCCAGTCACACAGTGGAAAACTATTAATCTATTAGAAAATGATATTCAACAGATAAAATTAAGTAGTTAGGTAAAAACTACAGTACTTTACTATTAAGACTGACTTTGATATATTTGTTCCAGTAATTAGGAGCACCAACTTTTATGTCAAGTACACCTCAATTTAAATCCTGAATCACTCACTTGCTACTAAGTTTGGTCACTTGATTGAAACTTTCTGAGCCTCTGTTCTCACCTTGCTGGGTTTAATAATGAGTAAAATGGTAGAAGGCTCCTGACCATCCACAGACAGTATGGAGGGAGTAAATTTAACTGTCCTTTCAGAGGGTACCTGTAAGGCGTATGTGTGTGGCTACACAAATTACACTATGTATACACATAAATACACTACATTATATTATTTTTATCTCAAACACAAACATTTTTAAATAGGTTGGATGTCAGCTCTGGGTGAAGGCATTAGATTCAATTTCCAGTAACACACACACACACACACACACACACACACACACACACAGTAGTATGTAAAACATTGCTAATGAATATATATCTCAAGATGTATACGTATGATTAATTGAACCACAAACAACAAAAGTACTTTCATTTTACTGCACATACAACATACGAATAGGTTATCTCTGGCTGGGTTTATAGGTTTCATGGTATTCAGCCGCTAAGTATTTATTAAGCATTTATGATCCAGATATGAAGTGCTAAGGAGAAAGAGCAATGGATACAATGACTTTTACCACTGTATTTTCCATGTTTTCTATAATGAGTTTGCATTACTTTTTAATACATCAAATTGTATCTAAGGACCCTTCAACCTCAGTTATTTCACAAGAACGTTAAATTCCTTCTCCCTATCAGTGGTGTATAGAAAGGAAATATCAAAGACAAATAAATGATTGAAATGGATGATAGTGACAGACAGACGGTAGCTGAGACAGAGATGATGGATAGATGGATGCATAGTACCTGGTTCCATCTAACATGAGACGCAATCATCCCGAATCTGCCTCCACTACACCAGGTGGGATTTTCGCTCTTCTGAGAGTTTAACCAGTAGTGTTCGATCCTCCTTCCATGTCAAGTTCCACAGCCATGTGCACAAGGTCGACCAATTGCTACCGATTGCATCTCCTTTCACAGTGACCTTCAGAGGGTCATGGACCGACTTCACCAGGTGCGCGGGCTTCCAGGGGGACTGGCCTTTTCAGCAGCAGCCTCATTTGGGCTAGAGAGACCGAGTGAGTTTGGCCCAATGTCCCGCTCTATGCCTGTTTCCAGGCTGGAAGAGGAATCAGAAGGTATACAGTCCATCTTGCCCCTTTCCATCATGGGTTGCTTCCACGTCCTCAATTTCTGTCTTTATAACACACACACACACACACACACACACACAGCACAACCCTAGCCTTCCTGTGCCTTTCCCAAACTAAGACACACTGGCAGTTTTTAAATGTCCTTAAAAATGCAAACATGCCATTTTGATATGAAAGAGTATTATAAATGGCACCAGAAGTGACAATGGGGACATCTCCTCAAAGGCATTTTTCCTTAGGGGCCGTTGCTTCTCTATCTCACAAAAAAAAGCGGAAAATACCTGGACTGATTTCACATAGCTATTACAAGGAGCATCTGAAATGTTATTTTAAGCTCCTGGAAAATTATCCTCCAAAAAAATGTCAGCTTAGTGCTTATCGATAGTAATTTGAAATACGCAGGATGTCAGGGTGAACTATGTAGTTCCGTCCTTACAGATAAAATATACGACACGAGTTCAACAGCATTTATTCAAATGTCTCTCCTGAGAGGTGAACAGGGGTGCGGCTGCTAGAACATTCGGGGCAGTAGATGTGGCAAAGCCCAAGGAGCCCACGTCTCTGCCGGAAGATTAAGGACTCTCTGCTCCCTGCGTCGCGGCCAGCACCCAGGGTGCCCATCAATCTCTCCTGCAGGCTGTGGAGGTATTGCTTTCTTGTTGCAGGTTTATAAACAGGAGGAAGTGAGCTATTGTTGCTATATACACTCACACTTGACTATCAAACAATAAATACTTTAACTCTCGAGCATCTCAGTGTAGAAACTCTGGCCAAACACTAACAAGTAAGAAAATTAGGTCATCGGGCACCCAAAGAAATGAGTTCACAGAAGAAAAAAAAAAAAGATCGACTGCTTATTCCGCAAGCTCCCAACGTTGGCTCTCCGCGGTGACATGGCACACACATCAAAGGAGCACTCCGAAGACCAGCACAAAGACGGCTCATCAATATGCATTATTTATCGTTGAGGGGGAGCTGTCGATTCCATTTTTGTTTTATTTCTGTTGTCCTCCCTTTGTGTATAGCGTTCGTGTCAGAATTAATCATTCCTTTCCCCGTGGTTCACAGCAAGCTGTTTGGACTTCACTCTGTCTTCTCTTGTCACTGGTGTAGATCAGCTCTTTGCAGTCTATTCTTCTCTCTAACTGCAGTCAAATTTGCTGGACAGGATCCCACTTCATGGAAGCCCCAGGTTAGTATACTAGCCCACACGGCCACCGTACCTCTAGAACAATCATCTTAAATCTAGTCTTTGTTTTTTTCCTAAAAGGAAGTGTCTATGCCAGGCATGGTGGATGAATGCTCTCATCTCAGCACTCTGGGAGGCAGAATCAGGGAAGACTGCAGGTCTGAGCCTACCCTGGGCAACTGAATGACATAACGAGGCCATGCTCAAAGTAAACAATAATTTGACACTGTCAAAGCAGCTATGGATATAGGTCAGGATGAAGGGCCTGGGTTCAATTGCCAATACTAGAATATTGTAAAGTGTTTAAAAATGGCAGTTCTTTAAATGTTTATAAGAAATCTGAGCTGCCTCTCCCAGAGCCACAAGAATCTAGTGTGAAATGCTTCTGTGTTTCAGATCTAGGAGCTGTGGACTTCTCTGTCCCCGAGCAGGTGCTGCACAGAGCAGGGCCTGTGTCTGGATCTTTTACCTCTTCCTCTCTTAGTCACGGCATAGTGAAGTCACCCATTTCTGTTCACTTCTACAGCTACCACTCGATTCCAAAATACCAGCATCTCCCTGCTGAACCACGGCAAGCACCAAGGCTGCCCTCCTCCCAGCCTGCCCATGTGGTAGCCGTACTGCGGGCATCCACGCTGCAGTCAGAAGGACTATATCAAAATACAGGTTGCGTTTTTTCACTTTCAATGTTCTTCATGGGCATCCTGAGCCCATGGTGTGACCATGAGAGGACACAGCTTTCACATGGTTTTGCATGCCTGTGAGTGTGCCCACCAACTTCCCCGCAGCTGTCCCTCCCCAGGCTTCTCCTTGAGCCTGGTGCCAACTTGTCTGCGCTGGCCCAGTGTCTTTTCTCCCCTGCCCCTTCTGTCCATGCAGTCTGACCACACTTTCTCCTTCCTTCACTGACTCCTCCACTTTAAGAACCCAGCTCTCAGGGCCAGGAATATAGCTCAGTGGACTAAAGTGCCTGCTTAGGCAAACTTAGGCAAGTGTAGGGACTAGGGTCTGATCCTCAGTACTGCATGCCCCACCTCCAAGGCAGACGGCTGAGCCAGCCACAGAGTCCAGGCATGGGGGTGCATGCCTGTAATCCCAGCTCTGGGGAGGCTGAAAACAGGAGGATCACTATGAGTCCGAGCTACATAGTGAGACCCTGTACCA
>NDGN011395024.1:0-26367 GCA_002564285.1 Tympanoctomys barrerae
TTTTCTAATCTCCTATTTTTTTTTATCAATGTCTTCTTTAGAAGCAGTTATAAATTCTTTTACTGCAGTATTTTCTTCAGGTTGGTTTTCCTCCATATGTTTCTGTAGTTGATTCTTTGCTTCAGATGCTATGAGTTCTGACAATTCTTTTTTATTTCAGAAAAGAATTCCGCTCTGAGTTCCTCTATAACTTTCTGCTGTTTCTTATTTACTATCAACACTATTAATTCATACATTTGAGCTGATCTAGTAGAAAAGAATTCCATTATGAGTTTCCCTATAACTTTCTCCTGTTGCTTATTTACTATCAATGCTATTAATTCATGCATTTCAGCTGAACTAGTGTCCTCTGCGCTTGTTCTGGGTGTGCACTGGGTTTCTTCTATATGTTTCTGCATTTGATTCTCTACTGCAGATGCTATTAATTCACAGATTTCTTTTTTCATTTCCAATCTGAGTTTCTCGATACCTTTCTGCAGTTGTTTCTTCATTTCAGAAGCTGTTGATTCATTGATTTCAGCTGTGTGGTTCCCAAATTTTCTGTGTTAGTTTCATCTGCACTTGTTATGGGTAGACTTGGGGTCTTAGATTACATTTTGCTCCTTCTCATTGTCATTTTGTGTAACACTGTCTTTTGACCTTTGTTGTAGAGCTTTGGTGCAGTAATAACCTTAGCACCTACTGAAATTCAGGTGCAGATCTACAAAGTTTGGATTTATCCTGCTTATCCTGGCTTGGGTCTGTCTGCTCTGCTCAGCTCCTTCCTGCTGCTGCCCTTGGGAATGAAACTGTTATGCCCCTCTGGCAAGATGTTCTGCTCCTTGATAGCTGGGTGGCTTTGTCCCTACTCTCTCTGCAGGGATTGCAGCTGCAGGGTTTCACCTCAGGTCTGTATGCCAGGATTGAGCTGAGTATGGAGGGGACATGGTGGAGTAGGAGAGAGAGGCAGCTCTCCCACCCACTCAATGGGGCTGGGGTAGGACTGGATCTGGGGGGCCCAGAACACAAGAGAAATTCTCACTGGGCAGTTGGGGTTAGGGGATGCTGCAGAGTGGTTGTGGGGATAACAAGGGGGTGGAATAGGGTCTCACTCACACTGCACCTGGGCTGGGCCCAGCAGGTCCCGCTGACGCAGGGTAGCTGGAAGCTCTCCCACACACTCACTGGGGCCTGAGCTAGGACTGGATCTGGGGGTCCTCAGAATGTGGAAGAAATTCTCACTGTGCGGGAGGGGTGGGGGGCACTGCGGAGTGGTTGGGGAGGTCCCAAGGGGGTGGAAAAGGATCTCACCCATGCTGCGCCTGGGCTGAAACTGGCAGGTCCCGCTGCACAGGGTATTCAAAAGCTTAACTCCTTAATCTTTAAAAAATAAGTTGTTTTAATAAATTACATCAGTATAAATATATTATACCTAATATGAAAATAATTTCACATTAGATATGATACATAAGTGATTGAGTAATCAAAATAAAAATAACTAGTAACTGATAAATACATTATATATTTTGAGGTGTCTCAATTTTAGAGATAATTAGTTAAATATTTCTTTGATAGAACCAATTTTCATCCTTAGTCATTTTTATTTCCTACAAGGTAAATTTAGAATGAAATAAATTTAATCTTAATATGATTACTATAGTTTTAAATTCAAATCAGTAATGATGGTTGGATAATCATGAGAACTTATAGAATTAAAACATAAAATGAATGGGAAAATCCTTTTCTTCTGTAAGATACCTTGTCTAAAAGGAAAATATATAAAATCCAGCTAAAAGTATAAATCAATTTAATATAATCACTGGAAGCATCATAAGGCTTCATGCCATGCCATATATTACTGATGCAAAAGATGGATGATTAAAGGTAATCATTCAAGAAGATTGCAATTGATGTACTTATTAAGGTAAAACTACAGCCTGGAACCAATTCTAAAAACAGCCAGGTTCCCTTTCTCTTGAATTTTTTATTCACCTTAAAGACATCATTTTTTAAAACTGGCATTACCTTCAGGTTTTCACCTTAATTTTACTTTAAAACCTTTAAGCTAATTCTGACTTCGTATTCCAGATCAAAATCACTAATGTTATGTCTCTTTCAAAAAGTTTTCCAGTGTAGCACTATTAATAATATATGCTTCATTATCAACTCATACTCAAGTCAGTATAAATGAGATAAATTGCCCAGGACTGCACTGAGGTGGTTTGAACAGCTCCTGCTGCCAGAGTGTCCCTCATCTAAATGCTATTGTTATTGAACAAGTTCTACGCTGATAAGGAGCCTCTCAAAGGCATAGCCTTCATCTACCAAAATATAAACTTTAATAATAAATGAAATTCAAAATACATGGAGATGTTTCAAATGCCCTTATTATCAAGCCCAATAGGACACAGTTGTAAATTAAAAGGCCATTAATTAAAAAAAATTATATCTATGATTCATGTAAAAAATTCTCCACACTCAGGGCAGGTAGCCAGTGGTGGCCCTGCTACCCAAGGGCTCCAACTCCACCTGCCAAAGTTAGGCTCACGTAGCAAGGTAGTGCTCAATGGTCATTTGAGATGTTTTTATCTTTGGCATAGTCTCTTATTCCACCATGACTTTTAACATTAAATAAACATTTCTTTTGCTCTTACTAAAACACCTGTAGAGTTTTTACCTAATATACACAAAAGGACTATATAATTTAATTTTATCCTCATTGCTATCACTCACAATGATCAAAATTTCATGTATTACTGAAATTCCTACATTTGGTATAGCTGAGAACACTCTCAATTTATTTCTGCTAGAACCTTTCTCCACAATTCCAACCTCCAGTATAAAACCTTTGCACTTGATAATGTAAACCCGCTTTAAAAAAGGAAGACTTCATCTCTGCAACTAGTGATGTGTCCTATAAAATATTTCTCACTATAATTAAAATGACAAACTCTAAATAGTTCTTTTAATAACGGTCACTAAGAGCGTTGTGACAGAAATCACGTTGAAGCTGCAGAGAGAGCCTTTAGCTAATCAGAGGTCTTTAAAGTTGCTTTTCAATAAGAATTAAATTTTTCAAACTTAGAATTAATATTTTGAGAATTAGAAACTTTAAAGTATGCCAGGAGCTGTATAGTTTTATAACTTAGCACCACTGTCTTAAAATAGATTTATTTAGACAAGTTACCTGATCATTTCACAGAACCACTAAAAGAAGTTTAAGTCTTTACCACATGCAACCAGTAGAATGCAAACATAAATAGAAACAAAAGTAAGCCTGGCATTCAAAGGAGGTTGTGGCATTTGTAACATGCATTGGTGAGTGTAAAACTTAATTTGGACACTAAATATTTTATAAATATTGATTCATTATCAAATGAAAGAATAATGCATATCCATTTTCTATTTGGCTAGAATCTATCCATATCTCAAAGTATAAGGGAACGAGAAAGGCACTTAAAATTATTCATAAGGAAATTACTAATGTTTTTTTGAGCCTGAAATGAATTGGATGCAATTTGGAAAGACTGTTGGTCATTCAAGCAGAGATGTCAATTAAGGAACTGTAATTCCAGTCCACGGTACAATTTTAAGAATCTGAACTAAAGCAGAAATGGGCAAGAGGGGTTATAACAGGGGAAATAGTAATCCTAGAAAAAAGTCACAGGAACCTAATAGCTTACTATAAAGAAAAAGAGGTTCAAATAATATCTGAAATTTTACTAATTTGGAATGATAAACATTCACTAAATAGATCGATACAAGAAGAGAATTAAATGTTGTGAAGAAAGAAAAATAAGGTATTATGTTGGACATGTGCGAGCTCCATAACTCTAGTTTAAACAGAACACAGAGAAGAGATTTAGAAGTCACTGAGATGCACATAATAGTTGACATCATAGCACAGGTGGGGTCACAGAAGAAGAACACGTGCCTGCACACGTAGGCCCAGAGATGTGTTTCTTTTGTTGGAGGCAGTTCTCCATGGGCTGTTCAATTTCTGTATGTATTGAAAGCAGAGGCACTGGAGAATCTTTGATACTGTCTTTTCAACTGTATTTTCATACTGAGCAGCTTGAAAAGTAGAAATAGTATTTACTTTCAGATAAAGAGGTGTTCTGTTGTTGTTTGCTTTGTTTTGATTAGTTCACTCAGAATAATAAAGATAATATCTCTTTGTAGGAGAAATAGCAGGCCAACTTATTGCTTATTTCTAAACTTTAGTTACTTCAAGGTCAAGCTTCATCTTTTATAACAGCTTAATGAATGTTGTGACATTGCCTGGCCCCCCTTGCATCACCTTTGGAGACTGGAATTCAGGTGACTGCACAAAGGCTGATGCTCTGGCTATTGCCTTGATCTTAAGTAGCAATGGTTGAGCAGGAGTTACTAAAATCTGTAGCAGATTAAGTTCACAGTAAAAGAAAAAGCAACTCCGTCACCTGGGTAAGCTCAGTGCTCAAGATTAAAGAGAAAGAGCAGTCTTTATAATAATAAAAAGAGCTAACCACCTGGGAAGGCTGAAATTTTGCCCTATACATAGCCAAAAGAGAAGAGATATTTTAAGAAAGAAATTTTCAGCAATTGAGTCAAGTAAGATGAGAAGTTCAAAAGATCAAAGTGGTAACATCAACAAAAACAAGCACTGTCAAGGTGAGACTGGGACAAAATGAGGTACAACTGGAAAAAGAGGTGTAATTTAGGCAGGAAGAAGCAAGTGTAAATATGAACATCTATTTAAAGAAATTAGAAATTCTTTTGACCTCACTAACCCCCTTTCTAGAAATCTTCCCCCAAAGAGCTTAAGACATCATACTAGTGATACATGAACACCTATGTTTATAGCAGTACAGTTTATAATATCTAAATCCTGCACACCTATCAAGAGACAACTGGAGAAAAGGAAATGTAATATCTATGTATAATGGACTACTACCAGCTGTACACAAGGGCAATTTTGATGCAGCTCTAGTAAAATGGAGACATCTGGTAAATATAATGCTGAGTAAAATAAACTGGAATTGAATTCCATTTGCTAGCTTTCATTTGAGTGATGCAAAGTATAGACAGATTAGGAGACAAGGAGCTGGATGTCTTGAAAATAAGAAGGGGTACAAGAGAAGGGTAAGGCAAGAGAGGGAGTAGAAAGGGGTAGAAGTAGAATAAAGATGTGCCACATACAAGAGCCAATAGTCTTAATGCATATAAACATTATACACCATAAACAAGAGCTGAGATTAACTATATCAATAAAAATGAAAAGTAGGAAAGAAAAATTAGAGGAAGAGAGGAGAGTGAGGGATTAGGAAAGGGATTCAAACCAAAAGGAAGCTGTATCATGTTCATGTCCCCACTCCCCAAGATGCCTGTTAAATTTATGTACTGCAAACATGTAATACTATAAAACTTGATCTTGAAATGAACTAAATATTTGAAGTTAAATTGACAGAGCAAGATTATTTTGAAGATTTTTTTGTTCACTTATTTCCTTTTTTAAAATTAGCAGAGAAAAGACTGAAGAGTACTTAACAGAAAAGTAAAAGGATTAAGAGAAAATAGTAATAAAATAGTGAATATTAAAATAAGCATTTGAAAAACTATGCTTAGCATCTCCTTGGTAAGAAGACATGAAAACTGCGAAATCCATCACAATTCATTCTGGATCAAATTTGGACTGAGAATATGACAAGTAGTGCAAAAATTTATTTGGAATAATGTTAATGCTTCAAGAGCATTAGAGCTACAGATAATAAATTATTCTTACTTTAAATTTAGGCATCCACTTTTATCAAGTTTGAAGAAAAATTCAAACTTCAAGTCATGTGTTTGTGTGTTTCCTATGGCTGTTATAACTATATATCACAGCCTCAGTGACCCCTCTGCTTCTAGGCAGGTCCTCCTTCCTAACATGACATTCATCTGTGAAACCTTCAATGGCTCACCCACTGTTGGATGTAGCACCCCACGATACACTCACCTTGAACACATGCCACTTTTAGGGGACATTTTAGAAATGAGCTACAATAAGCTCTTCCCAGTAGCCTCCTTTTTATTTAATTGCTTTTTTAAAGACCCTATAATTAAATGAGGCCACATCCAGGGTATCGAGCCCTAGGTCTTCAACATATGAATCTGTTCAGGGTTAGTATAATTCAAACCATAACAAACCTCTAAGTTATGCTTCTCAGAAAATGTGGTAGCCAGAAGCCAAATGTATTTCTGTTTGTGTAATGGCAATGATTTATTTCTTACTCTCCCTGCATGGTTTCTCTATTCCTATTCCACTGTTTGTTCCACAGACGTGTTATAAGATCTTGTCCCCATGGAAAGGGTGGCGTGGGCAATCTCACTAGTCACCAGTTCCCATGGAAGGTTATTCAGATCTGCAGTAAAAGCAACAGAACAACACTAAAATATATACAAGTATTATAAATATATAATGTAAATTAATCATTCGAGTTATTTCTATATTGTGGCTTAAAAGTCAAAAACAAAACCAGTTATATAATTAAAGGAAGGTAATTGCTAGAGTCTCCCTTAAAATTGAGCAATTTCTTGCCTGAGAAAAATCTCAGTTTACAGGAAAAGAAATGCTACATATTTATGAAATAATATTGGAAAGCAAGTACATAATTTCCCAGCTTTTCAGTAAAATGCATAATCTAATATTTCGCAGAAAATATAATTTAGTAGCATAAATTATAATTTGGGAGCACAAGAACAGAAATTGCAAGTTTTTAAGTAAATTTAACTGTAATCCAACTTACATTCAGTAATTAACATCAAACTCTTCTATAAACTCCCTAGCAAGATTTACTATAGGTTTATGGACTGGCTGGACACTGGAACTTAACAAATATTTGCCTTTCAAATTTTCTGATAATGCAGCTAAATTGGATTTGCTTGCTTATACTAAATAGCAATGCATCATTGTCAGCAGTGGGCTTCTTCCTTTTTATATGCGCCATCACAGAATTCCTGTTTGTTGCAGTCCAGAGTTTTACAAAAGAAACAATAAAGAACACATAATTTATAGAATTATTTTGTACTAGCCACCAAAGAATCATATGCAAAAAATGCAGCAAATCTATCCACACAGTAAAGACCAAAGAATCCAGATAAGGGCCTGGATCCTCCTGCATGAGTCCAGCTGAAGACCTAGAGCTCATAGCAGTGCCTCCCACGAGTCCAGCTGCAGGCCTACACCCCACAATGTCTCATGTAGACCTGTTTCACTGATTTACACTGTGAAGGCCCAAAGATCAGTGGTAGAAGCTGGAAAGTATGTGCCAGCAGAATGAAGGACCTGTGCTAGCAGGCAGAGGCATCTGCAATGGAGCCAGAAAGTAGCACTCGAGACGCATAGTGTTTGTAAACAGGATATCACGTCTGCATCTTGTACAATGAATAACTCTAAGACAACAATATGCAATGTATTAATTATTGAAACTGTCCTACTAATTGGACTTGAAGCTGTCTCATTGCTGTTCGTTTCTCAATAAAATTATTGGAAAAAATTAAAAATAAAATAAAATAAAAGAAAGTAGCACTCAAGGTAAGAACCAGACTGCCCGAAGTACCACAGCCATCCTCAGCAACAGTGAGGTCCCAAGTTCCTCTAGCTATGAGAACAGCCCAGTTTCCATCAGGAAAACAATGGGACAAACTTCTCCAGGAAACTGCAGTGCACCATCTTCCCCTGCAGTACCAGGAAGAGATATCCACAGCGAGGACTGGAGCTCCCCAAAGTGAACCATAGCCGTCCTCAGCAAGAACAAGGTCCCAAACTCCTTCTATGATGAGAACAGTTCATCAGGAAAGCCAGCAAAACAGTCTCCTCCTGGACAGCCAACAGCTCCCTACAGCTTCCCTAACAGCCTTTCTTCTCCAGTTCTGCCTCTTGCCCTGCTAGCAACACCCCTCAGCTGGGCCTCCCACACCCAGCACCCTGTTGGTTCAGTTCAGCTAGGTGTTACAAGTTGACCACCGGTTGTCAATTCACTACACTGTTAAAAGTTTTCTGTTTTTAGGGCCAGGGAGATGGCTCAGTGGAATAAGTGCTTCCCTGGCAAGCGCAAGGGTTTGAGTTCAATCCCCGGTTCCGCAAAAAAAAAAAAAAAAAAAAAAAAAAAAATTCTGTTTTTTTCTTTAATTCAGAGGAAATGTATTTCTTAATAATCCCAAACAATTACTCAAAACTTCAGTTGGGTTTTCCCTGATAATGAAACTGAAAGTGCCACTGCTTCTCATATTATATCTATATCGTCCCGAACAGTATATTTAATAAGAACTACTGAATGGTAAGTGATCCTTTGCCTTGTTAAAATACTGATGTTCTTTTTGTACACTTCTCAAAAATTTTAATATAATGACAGTCCGCATGGTTGTTTTTTCAGCTTCCTCAGCAACTTGATTGCAGCCTCCAGAACTGCAAGGAATCAGTTAAAATTCTTCACTTATTAAATAATACTCTATTAATCATCTTATTAGGAAATAAATTATAATGCTGGCACAGAATTTCAAGCATCCAAACCCATGTGGCAGGCTTAATTCTCAAAAGTCCTTGAAAAAACACTTTGTATTATATATTAATCAGAGATGATCGTGTCTGCTATTAACCCATTTATTTATTAAATTAACTCATTTATCATACAGCTATTTTCATGTGTCTTGTGCCAAGTAAACAATTAGATATTGGAGATACAACGAAAAAGGAGATAATCAATACCCATACAAGCTTTCTAGTTCCTTACAATGCCCATTCCAATACAGGGCTTCTAACTGGCTTGAACTTTATTTTTTTTTTCCGCTTGGCTTGAATTTTAAAGCAGGCATGATTGACTGAAAAAAAAAAAAAAGAAGAAGAATCTTTGTGTGTATTCATCTGTGTATGTATATGTTTGTACATATATTTGTGTGTCATGTGACTTTTCTGTTCATAAATCAAATGCTAGTGGCATAATCATGATGTTGTTAGAAAACAGAAACATCAGTCTTCCACCTGGAGCCTATCTATGAATGCTGTCTTTTTTATTCTTTTATTTTTATTTTTTATTATACATGATTATAATATATAATGATTACATTTATAGAATTTTTGACTCCTATGTTCTTCCCTGATATTTCTAATTCTTATTTACCATTTGCAAAAGTTCTATTTCATTTATTCTTCAATTGTTTTTAGTTATTGTGATCTCTTCACAGTAGCCTGCCTTGTTTTCTTTCTTTTTTTTTTTCTTGAACTGGGGATTGAACTCAGGCCCTTGCACTTGCCAGACAAGCACTTATTCCACTGAGCCATCTCCCCGGCCCCTTTGTTTTCTTTTATTGCTGTGTCCTTTTATTGTCTTTTCTCTTTTACTGGTCCTAAGTTTGCTCTGCAGAGCTTGTTTTTCCTGCACTCTCACGACTTAACCAGTCACTAAAAGACATCCACCCAGGTAAGGAATGGGAACTCATCTGTTGAAGGGCCCATGTAGTAGCTCCAAACTTTTACCCTTGCCTTTGATTCATCTTGGCTACTTTCTGTGTCTCAAATAAGAGACAGAAAAATCTAACAAGAGGCTAGGAATTATGCAAATGAACAATGTGTTTTTAAAAGGGATGGAAAAGCATCTGCTACTCTCTGAACAGAACCAAATGGGACTGCAGGACTTAGAATAGACTAGAAATGATGTTTAGTATGCTAGCTGCTCTTATCATGAGGTTAAAGAGGTACAATAAAGTCTGTTAATTATGATAAAATGATGCCTCTGTTATAAGATAATAATATCACTAAGCTTCTCTTTTGTATGTTTAACAACTAAACTTTGCAGACCAAAAATTAGACAGAGAGATGGGCCAAAAAGATAGCCAATATTTTGGCCTTAGCCTTCAAGGTCAATGAGGACTCAGGACATAAGAGAACCTTTGCTGTGACATCCTGTAACTCAGTGGTGTCCCAAATTTTCTAATCAAGTAGTATATAGGGCCATGGGGGAAAATGATCTATAATGCATAGTGTGCCTAGGAGATTCACCCAGAGAGAAAAAAATTCTCTCAAGCTTTCACAGAGAGTAAATTGGTCAAGCAAGTACCATGATTCATCCAGACGGCTGATACTGACAAAAGATTCACAAGTTGCCATACATGGTTCCAGCATATATCCTAAGGGGATTTGACTGATCTTATCAGATAGGAAAAGTTACATATTTATCTGTTTATTTATTTATTTATTTATTATTTTTTATTTTATTCATTTATTTTTGCTGTACAAGGAGTTGAACTCACGACTCTGTACTTGCCAGGAAAGCACTTATTTTACTGAGCTATCTCCCTGGGCCCAAGTTACATATTTAGTTATATAGATCTTGCTTTAACTTGGTCTTCACCATCCAGCAGAATGAGGTATAAAAAGTAAAGCTGTGTTACTATGCTGAGCTATAGCTCAAGTCAACAACTTCAGACAATTGCCAGTTGTGCTTATAACTCACTACTATTATGAACTATTGGACTATATTGGGTTTTTTGCCGGCTTCAAGCAACTACAATATTTGGATTGGCATCAAGTATGAAAGTTTCTTTAAAGACTTCTCCAAATATAGCAATGGAACACCCATCTCTGACAAGACAAAACAAAAAAGAGGATATAAGTAAAGGGCCATTTTGTAGTGAAAAAATATATATTTGTATATACAAGGTAGTTAGGATAGATATACAGGTACTTTCCCCTAGTTCAATGAGAAGAAAGGGTTGTGCTAATATTGTTTAGACAAGATATCATGTCTACACCTTGCCCTCTGAATAACTACTATGAAGACAATACACAATGTATTAATTATTGTAACTGTCCTACTAACCTGTTTTGAAACTGTTTCATTGCTGTTTTATCTTTTTTCTCATTAAGATGAGTTAAAAATTTAAAAAATTATGATAAAATGAGTGGGATTTTACAAGGTGCAGAGGATTTTCCAACTTTGTCTTGTAACCAATTAGCTGAGGCCTTCCTCACATATACTAATATAGCTCCATCATCTAGGAAAGGAGAGATGGTAATGGGCCATAACTCCTTCTACTCCTACATATTTGATATATGCTACAAAAACTTTAGATGGGACTACAAACACCATTGGTTGAACGTTGGACATGGCATTTTCTGTGTTCAACAATCAGAATCCAATTGGAGGAGAAACAAAGAAAGAGGTTGAGATTATATCTGCTGCAATTGGTAATGCTTTAAACCTATGCAAGCCACCTAAGGAAAAACTCAGGGACAATGAGGAAAGGGTTCCTGTCTCAAGTACAAGAGGATTTGACCCTGGGTATGAGGTTGCACCAAGCCTCTACCTGGGCCCCACTTCACATGCACAGCAGTTAACGTGCCTGATTCATGGCATTGGTGCTTTTACTCTTTCTGCTACCAGAGAGAAGTGAAGCCAGCCATCACCCTCCTTTCCTGGTCTGATGACTGAACAGATAAGGGAGACCTGCAACATCCCTGCCCATGGGCATTGCCATCTCCTCTGAGGAACCCTGAGTAAATGTAGATGTCATAGATTAGCCAAATTGACTGCTTATTGTTACAGGGGCTGCTCATTCTGTTTTGATTTCCATCTCTGGAAAATTCTCCTCTAGCTCTATACCCATAATCAGGATTGAGGGGTTCTTGATGAGGATTCTTTATTCCTGCTCTAAGATGTCACTTTTAAGGCCAAATGTTTAACTATGAATTTCTAACTGTCCCATGGTGTCGTGCTTCCTTGCTAGAAAGTGACTTACTAGAAAAAATGGAGGCAATTCTAATATCTTGGCTAAATCCAAATGTATATTACTTGCTGGGACCACACCAGGTCTTCCTGACCAAATTAACCAACCAGTGGTTCCTGCTGCATATAATAAAATACATGGCAAGGCAAATTCTGCTATGCCAGTGTTTATAAGATCACAAGACCTCAGCTGATTTCCTAACAAAAAGCAGTATCCGTTCAAGGCATAGACACATAAAAGCCTCCAGCCTGACAAGTTTCTCAAATATGAAATTCTGAAATCTTGTCATTCCCGCTAGCATACTTTAATTCTTAGTCCTCACAAGAATATCAGACCACCACTTCATTAATCAGACTGTCATCTCAAACCATCCTCTAGTGGCAGGTCCATATGCAGTTCTCTCACCAATTCCAGGGGACTCTAATTGTTTCTCAATATAAGATTTAAAAGACACATTTTTCTCCATAACCCTACATCAAGACTCCCAATTTCCACGTGCTTTTGAGTTGGGAAAATTATGTTTCAAGAGAAAAGCAGCAATATACTTCGGCAGCCCTCCCACAGGGGTTTACATACAGTCCTCACTCTTTCGCTTGAGCATTAAAGAAAAATTTGAATAACTTAAAGCCTAAGCAGGGAGCCATACTGTACTCCATACCAATTGCACTTACAATGGGAAGGCCACTTCACAGCAATCCTTGTCACACACACTGGAGTAATGGCAAAGATAAATAACTGGAATCATCTTTCTAGAATAAAGCCAGTTCCATCTGAATTGGCTAAAGAACAAGAGTATCCAAAAAAGAAGTGCTCTTCCTATGATCCTAGAACAGACTAGAAATTGCTTTGCAAAAACCAACACAGGGCCTCTACACAAAGCATGAAAATCAGACCTGCTCCTCATATTTGGGGAAATAGTGAAGATCAATGATCATCAACTCTTTTCTTATTGTTTCCTAACAGCTTTTTCTTTCTTCAACTTAGCCAGCAAGTCACAGCACCTCAAGGTAGTTGAACAGCACATAATCCTAAGTAGATGGGAGAGGGGAGGTACAACTTCTTTTCAGTTTGAAGGAACTATAGAAGACAGAGACCTCCACTCCCTCAGCATCCCTCAATGAATTATGGGAACTGTTGTCTCTCAGGGGGAAATGAGATAGGAGATTAGGGCATAGCAAAGCTGGATGGGAAGGAGGCTTGACATGTTAATAACAAGATGCACACAACACTTCCCAAAGCTGTGCACCTAGAATTCTCATGAGAAAATGAGGTTTTCAATAAGATGGTCTATGTCTGAGAGTACCCTAAAGTGTTGGGTCCCAACATCACTTCTCTGGACCCATAGATGCAATTTCTCATGAGTTTCCTTGAGATGTGGACTACATAAAAGACAACACCAAGAAGAATCTGCCATCTGTGACTTTCTTCATGGAAGCCCACCCTTCTTTCTTCAGGATGTCCTTTTATTGCCTTTTCTATTTCTGCTATGTCTAAACTTTTTCTTCAGAACCAGTTTCTTCTCCACTCTTTACATTTTCTTTTTTAAATAAACTTGTCTAATGCTTAAAAAATTCTTTTTTTATTCTACCCTCTTTTCCTCTACTCCCTCCTCTTCCCTCCATCTCTGTAAGATGGTAGTGACAACAACCACCATTTTCAGAAGAATGATCTATATTTGATTTATGAATAGCCTTTATTTGGAAAACACACAAAGAAGGAATAATTGTTAGTATCACCATCACAAGTCATTTGATGTTATGATTCCATTTATAAGAAATTAGGGGGGAAAAAAGAAATTAGGTCATGTTCTTATGGAACCTAAAAGTTCAAAGATCTGTAATTGAGCTGTAAATTGAGGAGCAACAATAAAAGTAGTTCCAGGCTAAGTCTAAGGGCCTGAGAAACAGAAAATCTAATGGCTTACATTTGTGACAGGACCCAAGAAAAGCCAACGTTTCCATTCAAGTTCAAACACAAGGAAAATCAATGTTTGAGGTCAAAGCAGTCAGCCATCAAGAGTTCCTTCTCCTCAGCCATTAATCACTGCAAGTGTAGACAACTACTAAAATGCTAATGAGGTATACGTTGCACAGGTTTAATTTAATACATTTTTATTAATTTTTTCCAAAAGTTTAAGTACAGTTTGTATCGGACATTGTATCAGGCACTTAAAATAAATTGCTAAGTAAAAACTCATAAATTACCAATCTTTTTGGAATACTTATGGGAGACATAGGAATATTTTAAAGAATAACACAGCTTAAATAAATCCTAATTGTGACAAATACTAACAGAGAAAGGCACAGTGCTGAACATGTGACCTGCAGATGTTTTCTCTCCAAACAATCAGAAAAGAATGAAGAGTGACTTTAAAAAAAAAAATCACAAGGTCTTAAAAACTAACTCTTATCATCCTTCATCAAGAAACAACTAAAAAGAAAAATGTAAGGAAGAGAAAAACATAAATATAAATACTTCAAAATTAGAGTAAAATTCAAGAAATTCCATAAAATATGGCTAAGAAAATTCAAAGCATCATTTTTGCACACAGCAGGAAGGAATAATTTCTATTGGAAGAGTATGATAAAAGAGAAACAGGGATGTCAGTATGTCACCATCATAAATTTAAATGTCTTATTCAACCTGAGGATAGAAAGCTCAAGTAACTCTGATCAGGAATATTTTTTACCTGGATTACCATAAAGATGTTTTATAAATTTCCCGTTTCCCACTATATTCTGCTACCATGGAAGAGCTAAAGATTCATATTTTCCCCCAAGTTACTTATCTTTGAGAACTGCTAGCTATGGGCTTAACACAGTGGAAAGCACAGAGCAAATCACTTTCTAGGACACGTTGTTTCCACATATCTATACATGACTTAGTCCATTCTATATCCTTGTGAGCCACCCTGACTGCAGCCTTTTGTTTCTCTTGTTTTAATAATGACCTTGTTCACTAACTTCCCAAAGAAAGGTTCTTACAAATGTTAAGGAAGTTAATACCTTCAAACCATAAATCAGAGACCCTGGTATCTACCTCTTCCAAGAAGCTTCTTCTATTTGCCTAAGATTTCCTTTTCTTTATACAGCTTCATATTTGCTACAAGTTTCCCAATGAAATAGGTGCCTAAAGTCATGGTATTGTTAACATCAGAGGTAAGACAAAGTAGAGGTGCAATTGAGAAAGACAATTGACCTGTTTCTTAAATTCAGGGATAAGACTTAAGTATAGGTTCATTTTAACCTTAGTCTTTATTATTCAAATCCTCTATATAAAATCTTCAATATTAGTTACATATTTACCAATCAACAAGAACCCATTCAAAAGAAATGACATAAAAAATAGAAGAAAGGAAAGGAGAGTAGTCACAAGCAATCAGTTATTGGTAAATATTATCAAATGGACAAACTTTGCTATCTCAAATAAATAAAAAAGAAAATAAGTTGAAAAAAGGACTTTTAGGATCAGAAAGTAGTGATTGATCGAAGGCCTAGTGGTCTCACTAAATGTGGACTGTGATTGGAGCTTCAGTACTGTGCAAAGTAGCCAGGAGAGGAGAGGCTTGTTGACTGGCTGTATACCTCACCTGGTGAATTAAGATATTGGATTTGTAAGTTTCTTCCTCTCTATTCTGTAAGATTTCCTTCTTATTTAATGCTAAATACTATCCCATAATTTCCAGCTTACTACTATATCACCTGCAAGGTAATATTCATTAAACACAGATAATGTCTTAAAGTCAAAATAATAATGATATAACCACAAATCAAATTTTAAAATTTTGGAAAAACTTTCACAGAGTTTAATTTGGGCTTGAATTTGATATTCCACTGTAATAGCTTCTCTATTATCACTGGGGATATGTTTTTCACTGCTCTGTCTCTGTATGTGTCTCTCTTTCTCTCCATTTAGATGATAGATATAGATAGATAGATAGATAGATAGATAGATAGATAGATAGATAGATGATACACATGATAAAGTTATTGCAATCCTGAGCAATGAATCATAAACAGCCTCATATTAACCTTTACCAGTTGAAACATATTCCAAGCACATATTTTCATCATATATTTCATATATGTGTACTATAATATATATTTAATTATATTTGTGACATATAGCATAAGTGATGAATATGTGGCAAACATGTGATGTATCACAATATAAGTACGTGAAGGATAGCAATATATACATATAGATATAATTAGTGGTGAAAATGTATGGCTGTGAATACAATTGTCCTTGTATAGGCTGATATGGGATTGCACTGTTCTTTATGTTTTTGGTCCTCAGAATTTCATTAATGCTGAAATCAACCTATTGTCTTTTATACAACTCCTTACCAACTTTTTGATAGATCATTGACTCTACTTCCTTCATAGGAAGCAGAAGAAAAGTTTTCAAAATAATACTAGGAAATAAGACATGTCCTTGTTTGCTCCTAAAATAAGCTGCTATTGATTTGCCTTTGCAAGACTATTTGAGAGTTTGACATAATCAATGACCAAATAGAACTTTGGTTGTAAAGTATTAATATCATTTGCAGTGAAGTCACTTTAAAATGTTGGTTCTTCCAGCCACCACAAATTAATCAAAGTCAGACCAGGTCGTTCTAGTATAGAAACCAAAAACTCTTGGGCTACTTAAGCCATTGTCAAGTCTATGGAGAAGCAAATGTTTTTTGAGGTGACTGTAGAACTGTTACATCAGAATTTCAATAAATAGGATGTTAGATTCACAATGCCAGTACCAATGATATAAAGATTATGTAGTTCTTTGGCAAAAGAGAAAAGTCTCCTTTCTTTTTGCCAGGTTTAATTTTACATTATTGCATCCTTTGTCTTCTAATATTTTTAAAAGTCTATAACCATCTTTGTTCTCTTTCCTAGACTTTTGAGCAGAGGACTTCAAATGTAGCTGGGACATTTAACTCCTTCAGAGTTTAAATCCTTCTCACATTCTCCACTGATTATTTCATAGTTTCCATAATATATATATTAGCCATGAAGAGTTTCATCTTGAAAACTGTAGTATCAGTCATGAAAATGAATATTAAACTTGTTGAAATACATACCACACCTAATGAGAAATTTAATGTAAGCTGTAGTATTTTCTCAATGTTTGAAAATTTATTTACACATGGATTACAGAAAAATATCTCTGGGGTAAAAATTTTTATCCTCTTAGCTTAAAGTTATCAGCCAGAGTGGTCAGTTTGAAATTCATGTTAATAAAATCAAAAGTAACAAATTCAATTCATAAATTTCATGGAGCAGCAAACAAAACAAAATACTGACATGCAGTGTTTCCACCATTCTGGACAGAGGTAGCAATGAGGTCTAACATGAAGGCCAACTGGAGCTGTGCTAAAACAGAAAACAAAATGAATAAGTATCACTTAAAGATATCAAACTCTTCAAGTGGAGGCATGGGCAGACACAATGTATTTTAAATGTCACAAATTCTCTCTACAATGTCTTTAATCTATGATAAAAAAAAATCCAAGGCAAACTAAAGAATTTCCTATCTAGTTATACATTTAATAAAGGCTTACTACTTCTAATGAAGAAACTAAATATTTTGATATTTACCAAAAGAAGAGACCATCTTAGTAAATGCAGCATTGTGAAGTTGAAAAGCTCTAGCTTGGAAATCAGAGTCCAAGAGTTTCAGACTCAATCCTTCCAATATCTGTTTTTAGGTTACTCTCTTTTCACCTATTTTGACTTTAATTTCCTCAATTGTAAAATGAATAGGAAAAATTATATCTAATACATTTTATAGTATGCTTGAAAGTTAGTCACCACTTTTACAAAAGCAATTTAAATCCATACCCTACTAGTTACCACAGTTTTTATGTAAATGTAAATAAACCTTTAGTGTATACACTTACAGATCAGTTTAACAAGATTTTCTCTTTTTCTTTATTTTAGGGAAGGGTCTACTGGGTGTTCAGTGTCTCACTACTAGATCGGACTCGTAGTGATTCTCTTCTTTACAATCTCCCAAGTGCTGGGATTACACATGTGCGTCACCACACCCAGTCTCAATTGCTGCCTCAGAGTGCCCTGGGGCAGGGCCAGTACAGCAGGCCTGGGAATCGAACTCCTGGCCCCTGCATCTAAGCAGGCACTTAAATCTAATGAGCTATTTGGCCGGACCTAAGATTTTCTCTTAGTAAACTTGATGTTAGACTGAAGAGTAATTTAAATGCTGAAAATAGAATGCTTCCGGTCAAACACACTTTTAGAAAAGCTGATAATGACATAATAGCCAAATGATATTTTTCTCTATCTTTAAAATAATATGCAACAAATTATCACATCTGCGTAAATTGTGCAAGAATAATTTTGACTCTCGTGTCCATAATTCAAAATGTATTAGACCCAAGTTTCTTCCTCACTCATTAATAATTCTTTTCAAAAATCATGAGACATCTAAAAGTAATAAAAAAGATTGTTTTCACATGGAATACAAGATTCTTTTTAAGGTTCCAATAGTTTGAGTCAAGCCACATGATTTATTTTCTTCATTAATAGCAAACATTTTATCATTACACCATTCTGAATAGAATACTAAATATTTAAAAAATTGTTAACTGAGTCATTACTAAATCACTAAGACCACTAAATTACTAATTTCAGAAGAGTCAAACATTGCCTAAATCTCTGTCAGACTTAGTTTCCAAAGCTATACTAAAAGTATTTTGCTTGACATTTTCATTTAAGTTCTAATATACACTTCTGTTGTGCTGCAGAAACCTAGCAATGCTAACTTCAGTTTCAAATAACTTGACATTGCCCCTCCAAGACAACTTTAATAACAATTTCATTAAAATACATAATAAAACTAATATGAAACTTTTAAAAGAGCCCTAATCGATGTCTTGCATAAATATCCAATATCCATTATATGGCAAAAACCTTAATTTAAAAGAAAATTACTTGAACCCACAGATACTATTCAACTTATGGGCCACTAGCTACTAATGTTCATTAATAAATAGATATAGTTTTATTCCAAATTCAAACTGTTTTGAGTTTTGCTTCCATAATATTTTCTCACTTGAATAATTTCTACAGCTCCATGGGTAACTCAGTAGGTATCTCAATGGGTCTGATAAACCTAAACTCTGGGATTTTAACATTTCTGACTATTAAATTTAATTGTCATCTTGACTGACTTGGGAGCTGACTAGGGGATTACTAAAGAACATTTTTGATGTGCCTGGGTGTGTCATGGAAGCATGGCATTTGGTGTGTATGTATGACTACTTCCTCTCTAAGACCATTACCTAGCTCTGTTTTTCAGTCGGCATAAATTAATCACCTCTGTCTCACCCTCTGCATGATGCTCGTGTCTTAGGGTCAAGTAAATATGTACTACATCTGAAAATGTGAGTCAAAGTAATACTCTTATTTTAATTGAAGGTGACTGTTGTTATAACAAAAATGGGGAAGCTAACTAGAGCAAATCTTTTTATCTCAGAAGAAGAGCAATTGCTATGACTACACATTACTATGTGTGGTTCAGATGTTTTGGGGGAAAAAATGCAGAGAGCTTGGAAATATTTGGAAATGCAGAGTAGAGAAGCCCTAGAATATTAAAAGCAAAGATTAATTAGTTCTGGTCAAATCTCAAAAGACCACAATGTTGTCAAGAACTCAGAGAGCAAAAATAAGGCTCAGATTTCAGACAAGGATAGGGAATCTATTTGGAATTGGACTAAAGGCCATGTATACTGTAGAAGAAAAATGTATCTACGTTTAGACCATGTTCTGAGACTTTGAAAAACTTTGAAAGAAACTGAGTTTAAGTGTGATAGAATAATTAATCAGATGGAGGAACTTCCAAGGAAAGCCAACATTCAGAATGTAGAGGTGCTGACTGTTTTTAGCAAGATTTATAGTTAAAAGGGAGGTTGAGAAGAAAATTTTGAAAAGGTTCCAAAAGGAACACAGATAACATGGGGCCAAAAGGGATGTGGTTGCTGAAGAGATTTTCTATTAAAAAAGAAACCAAGTACTTTGTACAGGGACGAGAAAAAAGATCTCTTGAGGGCATCTCAAAAATTGGCAAGATCCCACAAATTTCAGGCTCAAGGGTGTAACAGTGTAAATCTTTCATTCTCTCAGAGCATCCCAAGGTCCCTGCATAAAAAAGGCCTATTAAGGAATTAGGTTCCTAGACTTAGGTGCAATTACCTATGTACTCAGAAGCCTCTGTACCTATGTTCCAAGGGGGCCTAGATACTTACTATTCCTGTTAACATGAGATCTTGGCATCATCCACATTATGCTGGTTTTATAATTATGAGAATACAAGATATTTGGAGTCAAGAAGGTTTCCACCAAGTTTCAGAAGTTGGGCCTCTTAGGCAAGGAGTCCCCTGAGAGGGCAGTGCATGAAGCAATGGGAATGAAAACAAAGTTACAGTGGAACCCCAGGAAGTCAGACACTCCAGGAACATAGTATTTCTACCAAGGAAAATTTCAGGCTGTCAGTGGAACCACCCCAAACGAGTGCAAATTTGGGCTACAACCAGCAAGGCCATTGTAGTGGAGATGCCTAAAACTTCTAGAACACACAATTAACAGTCATGGTCTGTGCCTGGGATGCCAAACATAGACTACAGATTTTATTATTTCTGTGGCTTGATTTAATCTCATTCTTTTCTGTTCCTCTATTTTTCCCTTTTCAAATGGGAAAGTTCATGCCATGTGTCCACTTGGCAGTATGACACCTTCTTGGTTGTGGAAGGTGCCAAGTGCAACAACTTATCCTTCACCTTAGAAGAGAATTTCTGCATGTACCACACCACGGGACTCCTAGGAATTTCACTGAGGTAGAGGGCTCTTGAATTTTAGTAGAATTATTTTCCCATCTTCTGATACTCAAATGCTTTATCACCACATCTAGAGGGGTTGCTTCTTGCAATCTTGATCCAATCAGCACATAATGACATCAATAATTTAAGCCACCTTATCTGTGAGATATTGTTTTGGCAGTCATTGTAAACTAAAATGGTTGGATATGTACACAGAAAAATAAATCTCATTATCTACCCAAATTGGACTATTACATATTTGAGTCATGTGTGATGGTGAATTCACAATTACATAGAGTACAATAAAAAATTGGTTCATTGTATAGTCAACTGGCTAAATATACATGAGGAAATTCTGAAATTTTTCATATACACTTGACAAATTTCTAAAAAATTTCTAAATTGATTACTCAAATTTACTTATTTTCATCTGTACTTAGTGACATTGTTGACATATAGAATGCTTCAATGCCACATTTAGATCAGCCTCATCCATTCAATTGTTGGAAAATTACACAAATGTAACACCAGCAGCTATTACCAAAGCTGAAGCATCAAACTATACTCTTTATATCTTTCCTGAGCATTAACTAGTTAATTTTACAGAGTTCTGTAGGTGCATTTGCTCAATTTTCACATTTCAAATAATTAAACAATACTCAAATATTCTTTGGTAGGATCTGAAAGTATGTTAATCATTTTCAAAATTTTGAAGTTTGGGACATTAGAACAAATCTGCCATGAATATCCTGTAAATCTGAAGTTAGCTGCTGGGCCTAGTGGTGCACACCTGTAATCCCAGCATTCAGGTGGCTGAGGCAAGAGGACCATTGTGAGTTCAGGAGCAGCCTGCCCTACAAAGTGAGATCAAGGCCAGCCTGAACTGCATAGTGATACCCTGCCTCAAAAACACAAAGAAAAAAAAGAAGCTCCCTCTGGAGAATGAATTGCTAATCTGTCCTTCTATCTTCACAATTTAAAGGACAAATGTCAAACATCAGTTTTACAAACTATTGTTGCTGTAAGTACAACGTCCCCAATTTATGACAATATGAGTTATCATTCACCAATTTTATAATGTCTGAAAGTGATATGTGTTCAATAGAAACCATAATTTTAGTTTCAATCTTTTATCTTTCCTGGAGCTGGTGGCAGTGCAGTATTGTACTCTCATGATGTGGCACAATGACAGTGAGCTTCATCTTCCCATTAGTCATACAATCAGAAGAGTGAAGAATTGATGCCTCACCGTCCACTGTGCTGCAATGCTGCAACATTTACTAGATTAAGTATATTCAGTACATCTTCCATTTACAATAATTTCAACTTCAAATGAGTTTATCAGGACATAACTCCACTGTAAGTCAAGAAGCATCAAAACTATGAATACAGAATAGATTCAGAAAAAGAATTTTCCATCTCCAACATTGTCAATGTATTTCATGTTCTGAGGTTTACAATTACTTTTAATCTGAAAGCATTGTTCTGTCACTTGGCGTGCCATTCACTTTGAAGTTTAAGATGATAAACACATTTTGTCATGGATTTGATGTGCATATACAGAAGGCTTGCCAATTATATTTTGCCAATAGATTTTAAAGGATTTCTTGATTCTCTTTCTTGCCGCTGTGGCTAACTTTTAGCTCCATTGTTTGCCACTAAGTGCAACGTATTTCTAAATTCATTAATATGAAAATAATGCACCAAATGAGTTGTAAGGATAAGAAGTCACAGGTACTTGCATTTGGTTCTTCCAACTATATCTCATTTTTCTCATTGCATCCAAATTGACTACTCAAAAACCATCTGTTTTCAAAGAAAAATGTTTCTTAAATTGTAGAATTCTATATTACTATTAAAAATTAATGATTGAATAGATTCTGAGAATTGATTTCATATTCCTTCATATTTTTTACTTCTAAACCTCTATTTGGAGTTTCAAGGAAAAACAGAAATACATTGTTACTCTGATAAAAAGTCATTCCTCCTTATACTATTCAGAAGAAAGGCATTTTAAATTTGATCTTTTTTACTTCATCAGTGACCAATGTCCACTTTCACTCTTCCATATGCAGTAACTGTGCAATCAAACAACAGATTTCTTTCTTTCTTGCTTGCTTGCTTGCTTTTTTCTTTTGGCTGGCTTGGGCTGCCTTAAAAATGGGTCTGGGGATTGAATCACAGTGCCCTGCACCTTACTGGGTTTGCCAGAGCAAGCGTTTAAGTAACTGAGCTAACACTCAACCCCCCCAGATTTCTTTTTCATAAGCATGGGCCGTGGTAGATGTTTAACAGATTAGATGAATGGAAAAGAATCATGCTTTCCAGCAGATTGCAGAGATAAATAACAAGGAGCATGTGGTCATCTCTCTAAAGGTACTCAATACAGTTTTGGAAATTTTGTCTCATTTTTAAATCCTTTCCTCTCCTGCCCACACAGATTGTGAGGCTTCCAGCATTTTTGTTACAGTCAACCTTCCAGAAAACTGTTTTTAGGTCAGACTGGTTGGCATCATGCCTACAATGGATGATTTTTTCCATGTCACTCTGTAATATATTTATTTTCTCTAAAAGGAAGGAAGCTCCTAAAATTCTTAGAATACACAGAGGGTGGGCCTGAATTCTATCTGAATAAAGACCATTAGTATACAGTATCCTGGCCTCTCCTAGAATTGGATTGACATATACTGCAAGGTGAATGTGGGAGTGGCCAAGGGCATGGTCCTCCCTGCACTGATCAGCAAGGAGCTAAGAGTCTATCTCCCAACCAATCAGAAATAATTTGAATAATCTAAACTAATTAAATTTTACATAAAGTTAGAACCCCCCCAAAAGTTTGAAATAATACAAAGGAGTTTAATAACACAGAAAATTCATATATATATATATATATATATATATATATATATCAGAGGAGAAAAGTATACTGTACTCAAGGCTATGACCTTTGGAACTTGTTTCTTTCACTTACATTAAATGATTTTTTACACAGATATCACTGCCAGGCTTTCTATATATCGCCCATCCTATGAGATCCAAGTAATGCTGTTAACCTAATTAGACAATATTCAATTATCTATGTTAAGGTAAAAAGCTATATATTCTTTTTCTGCCATAATCACTATTGATTAAATAGGGGAGGTTATAAAGAGCATATCTGAGTCCAGACATTTAGGCTTCTTGAGCCAAGATTAGTAGAGTTTGGACAAAAAGTTGATTCTTCCATTTGTCGTAGTCGTGGGATTGAGCACTGAAGCATATCACCAGCTTCAGGGAAATCCTTCACTCTCTAACTCACAATGCAAGTTAATTCTAAACTTACAATTACAATATATGGACTCATGTAGAAATATCAAATATGGGGACATGCAAATTAGTTTAGATCTTGGAAACTTGCCCTCAAAGACATTCTAATAATTATTCTCATCTTAATTGTAATAAGTCTAATAATTATTCTCATAATAAAAGATAAGAAGTAATTATTGCAGTCGCAATAGTCTTAAGAATGATGTTCCCAAGAGGTTAAAAGAAGTTACTAAACTAAAAAAACAGAAGGGAGGTGGTTACTAAATGTTAAAGGACACATTTCTGAGATATATATGCAGTTAATCATGTTTTGGGCATACATAATTTCACTTCTACCTAAATAACATTTTCATTTGGACTTCTAATCCTGAATTACATTTAAGAGAACTCCTGACTGATTCCCACTCTCAACAATTGTTACATTTTCCTCAGTCATTGAAATTTTTGGGAAATAAGACTATACCTCACATTTGTTAGCTCTGAAACTCTCAAAAGATACTTTGATTTCATTTCTTTTTCGAATCTACTAAGAATCCTGTCATTTCAATCTCAAAATATATCCACTGTGGCCTCCCCATTAGTTTTATGACAGGCAACTGATCTGTGTCGCTAGCATGCCCGTTTAGCTCTCTGCCTTACCTCAGTCCTCTGCCCTCTGGGTTAAATGTACATCAAATGTTACTGTAGCATAATTTCCACCCTTGGCTTCCCATGACTCACAGTAACATCCTAACCCCCATCCCTTCAGAATCTGCCTTCTGTTTCCCACTCTAATTCTTCAGCCTCCTCCATTTTCCTCACTAATCTCACTTTGTTTTCTTTTTAAAATGTTAAGCATATCTTTAGTAGTTTCCTGAGACTACCATAACAAACTAACACAAATTGGGTGTCTTAAGACAATGAAGACTGGTTTTGGTACAGTTTTGGAGGCCAGAATTCAAGAGAAGGCGTTGGCAGAGCCACACTTTTGCTGAAGGCCCTCAGGCAGTGATGCTGAGCTTGCTACAACCCGAGCCCAACGTCTTCACCACAAAGTACCAACACTGCAATTCAGTGTGAAGGCTGAGGTTTTAGTTTAGCAGAAATATCTCTACATTAGCATATCTTATCTTAAAAACACAGTCACAAGCATGCAGTAAGATCACCACCTCAGCTTTAGGGCATACTCTCCTTGCCTGCTCCTAGCTTGTGGCAGCATGACTCCGATGTCTACCTCTTCCTTCATACAACATTCTTTGTATCCAGGTCTTCCTCTGTCTGCTATAAAAAACACTGCTGACTGGAATGGGACCTACCTTTTTGTCCAGGGTATTCTCATCTTGATTTTAATCACAGCTGAAGATCGCTTTTACCAAGAAACATAACATTCACAACCTCTGGAGCCATACGTAAATCTTTAGAGTCTAACCTTCAATTCACTACACTATTTTTTTTTTATCTTTGAGATTTTGTAATTCTTATTGTCTCTAGAACATTCTCTTTTTAAGCACTGTTATTTTTCAGGTCACGGCTCAGATATTCTACAGTGTCCTTAATCTGTCTTTAATGACCTTATACAATATAGTCTTAAATTCATTTTCTGCTCATCAATCTACTAATCATCATGCTAGTTTATTTTATTTATTTATTTATGTATTTATTTATTTTGTATTTTAGTGCAGGGTCTACAAGGTCTCACTATGTAGATCAGACTCATAGCAATCCACCTGTGTTTAGCCTCCCAGCAGCTGGGATTACAGGCACGTGCCACCATGCCCAGTCTCAATCTCTGTCTCAGCATGCTCCTGGGGTGGGGCCGGCACAACATGTGGGGGATCAAACCCTAGCCACTGTGTCTGCCTAAGCGGGTACTTTAATCCCCTGAGCTATTTGGCTGGCCCCTCACGCTAGTTTAATCTTAATATGGGAAGTTTCTTTTCCACAACTTATTGTTTTCTACACCTCACAAGAGAACACATTCTATAATAGGGCATACAGCCTGTCCGTCTACTGCCAAGTCCTCAGCTCAGCAGTGCTCTGCATTTATTGGCTGTTCAGTAAATATTTATTGAACATGAAAATTTAGTTCTCATAACTCCATAAAGTATGATTAAATTAGCCATATGAAAAATAAATTTGAAGATGGGCTGACTCAAAACTGCAATTAGATTATCATAAAAGCCTATCTCTGAGGGTTTTGTTTTGTAGCTTTAAGAAAGTTATTTTTGTGTGTAATCAGCATCTTTCACAAGTTTCCAGGGTGAGCTTTATCATTGATAATGTCTGAAAAAGACTGGACTGGATGACCTTTTAGACTCTTGTAGTATGTATGGTTTGATATTTCCAGTAACTTACTAGTCCCTACTGTTGAGGACCTACAATAAATTTACTTTTCCTTAGTGGGAAAAAAAAGAAAGAAAGTTATTTTTATTTTTATCAACAAAAAGAAAATAATCTACCTGGTGGGGGAGATGGCTCAGTAGAATAAGTGCTTCCCTGGCAAGCGCAAGGGCCTGAGTTCAATC
>NDGN011395026.1:0-12929 GCA_002564285.1 Tympanoctomys barrerae
AGAGAGAGAGAGAGAGAGAGAGGAAAGGGTTAGACTTGACAGAGACAGGGAACATGAAGGCTTTTCCAGCAATCAGTACCATTTGCTACCAGCTGGCCCCTACCATGGGTCCACCTAGAGAATCCTCACACCTTATATGCACGGGGTACCATAGGTAGAGTCAGAAGCCCCTTCTCCTGCCTTGGGACTGGAGACCAAGAGATGCCTCCTGCCGCAGGAGGAGCATGCACAGCACCTGCCCCTCTTGCCCTGTGCAGACAGCCCTGCAGGGACAGCTCAGTATGGAGTCCACTTGTCTCTCACCTATTTGTTTTGCATAAATACCCTGTGTGCTAATCTTCCTCAGCAGCTGCTTCACAGGGGGACCCACCTGCCACCAGGGTACATGGCTGCTGCATGGCACACACAGGCCAGGCTGGGGAGAGTGGAGACCAGGGCTTCCAGCCAGCTGTGTTGGGGTAAGGAGACCGGTGATGAAACCATGCACCCATTCTACAGAGAAACTGAAGACAGAGAACAGACCTGACTGGGCCAGGCACATGTGTCTCTCAGTGAGAACCCAGGAGTGTTTCTCAGGTTGTTTTTTTGGTGGGGTTTTTTTGTTTGTTTGTTTGTTTGTTTGTTTTTTTGTGGAACCAGGGAGATTGAACTCAGCCCCTTGCACTTGCCAGGCAAGCGCTTATTCTACTGAGCTATCACCCCCAGCCCCCGAGGAGTGTTTCTCAGATGGGGTCCAGCACTGTCTCAGGGCCAGGCTGAGTTGACTGTTTCCCAGTTTCTTGAGGCTGGACTCAGTGCTGCAGTCCTCCTGGCCTTCCCAAAACCCCAGGGAGGCTGAGCCATCAGTCCTGGCACGAGTCCATGATGCAACGGGCCCGGTGGGCAGGCCAGCATCTGACTGGCACAGCCAAGCAAACAGACGGGAAGGAAATCAATTTGAGTGTTTGATTAATTTTAATTTTTAATTTGCAGGGAGAGTAATGCACCCCATTTGACACCGCATACTCACTGTGAGTGGTTGGCACCCGCTGTTGCATCCACCGCTGCAGCCTGGCATGCCCCGAAGCCCCCTGTCCTTCTGTTCATGCCACATGGCACAGGGGCCTCCTGCTAAGCAAGGGAAAGGGTCCCTCCAGAGGCTACAGCCCCTTTCACCCAGGAAACAAGTGTCCAGTAAGTTCCTTCTGTGTGGAATGGGAGGGCAGAAACACAGGGCATCAGTGTCTATACCAGGGCCTCTCAGATGTGGCACCTGACCAGCTGGGGATCAAGAGATATTCTAGATGCCACCTGACCACTGGTGCTAAATAGCTGTGCAGGGCATCTGCCTCCTAGGGTCACCCTTTGGTATCTAGAGGCAAATCTGCCTAGGAAAGGAGCAATCCTGGCTTAGAGTTCTGCAGCTCAGAGTCTCAGAGAGCTCACTGTCTTTTTATTTGCAGTTGACCATAGATGAGATGAAGAGGGGGAAGATTAAGTCCCAGGCCAGGAGCATGATCTTCTACAGTTGTCTTGATCGCTTTCCTCATTGCTGGGACTCAATACCCAACACTCACAGGTTAAAGGAAAAGAGGTTTATTTTATTTTACAATTTGTAGGAATTTCAGTCCACAGTTGGCTGGCTCCAAGGCAGAGCCACATGGTGGAGTCCTGGGTGGAGGAGAGAGCTGCTCAGGGCATAATGGCAGGGAAGCAGAGAGAGAAGGGAGGAGACAGAGACAGAGAGACAGAGACAGAGACAGAGACAGAGACAGAGACAGAGATAGACCTTGCCCAACCACACCCATTCCCACAAGGCCCCAACTCCTAACAGCAGGTCAGCTATTGAACCCCATAATCTAATCACATTCCAAAAGCCTGGCCTGTGCGCCCCCACATAAAGCCCTCAGGAGCCTCACAGTGCACAATGCATTTCTGCAATCATGGCATGGGAAGGTGTGCTGCAGAGAACCCAAGTCCCTGGATCGCATCCCAGCCCTGCTCCCTGGTGGCCAAGAGGGCCCATCTTAAATCCAGTGCATCAAACTAGAACCCCTCACCCCTCCCACACCCACTGTTGCTGCCCTTTTGTCCCCATCTCAGTGGAGCATACACCCCAAGCTGCTCAAGCTGGGGAGCTGGGAGCCACCTAGTATGGCTTCCTCTGCCTGCTTCCCCAGTCCTGTTCTTCCCCAGGACCTCTGTGCCTTCCCTCAGCTCCATCCCCACCTACAGGGCTGGCAGAGTGGAGAATCAGGGTTCTCTGGAGCACTACTACATTGAATAGTGGGGTTGGGATTGTGCTCAGAGAACAGCCAGCCCTACTGCTCCCCACACTATAGATGGCACTGAAGCCAGAGTCAGCTGTCCAAGCAGAGCTGGACTGCAAACCAGGTGGGCTCCAGGGAGATCACAAAGCAATAAGGGACCTCAGTTGTCCTAAAGCTCTGGCCACTTCCCCACACCAAGGATCAGGGCCTGCACCATGCTCCACTCCTAGGCCGAGTACATCATCCACCCGTGAGCCCCTGTGGCCACTAAACGGCTTCATGGTGACTCCACAGCCCAGCTTCGGAAGTCCTGCCTGGACATGGCTTTTGTAGTGAACTAAATGGGGTCTCAGCCACCATGGAGACAGAGGCCATTCTCATGTCCCCCCACCAGTTCTCAGTGCCTGAGAATCCATCATAGCCCAAATGCAAATCACACATTTGGTACAAATCAGTGCACTCTCTGGGCACTGGAGTCCAAAGTGACAGGTGACAGTCTTCTTTCATTGGACATCTTGTCGCTGTGCTAAGCACATCACAAACTTGAGCTTTCTTCTTCCCCCCTGGGACTACAAGATTCCCTCCTAAGTGGCCTAAGCATCAGCCAATCCCTCTGGGCCTCAGTTTCCTTGCCTGTAAAATAAAATTATTACTAATAACTACTTCCAGAGGCCGCTGGGTAATTGAATAAGAAAACATGTGTAACTGCTTCCTACCAGACACCAAGTAGAAGCTAATTCAATGCTAATTAGGAATGAGATAACTCACGTGATAAGGCCTGGAACCCACTCAGTTTATGCCTATTCATCCCAAGCTGTTCATAAGGCAAATGTTATTTCACACCCTGTTTCTGGAACAGGTTGAGATGGGATGTCAGGGGTGCCAGGGAAGGCCAAAGAAATGGTCAGGCCTGGACCCCTGAGCCTGGCCTTCCCTCTTGTAGAGCTTGGGCCAGCTCCAAAGTCCCTGAGCCCACTGAACTGTACTAAGCCTACGAGTCAAGGAACAAGTGCCTCATCCACACCAGAGAGAAGGGAGTGGCCAAGCCCCAGCATGAGACCTTAGGAAGGCACCCAGGTGACAGCTACTGCTAGAAGACATTTACAGCATGCCCATGTCCAGCCTGTTGCTGTGGTGCCCATTTCAATCCTTGCTGTGCCCTGAGCAGAGCAGACTCAGAGACTCTGAGCTGCGCAACATCACCTGGAAGCCTCAGAGCCAAGGTCTGTGCCCTGGGCTTTCTGGCTGTGAAGACCATGCCCGGCCCTATGGTGAGAAAGGAAAAGGGAGAAAGCTAGTGGCAGGTCTTGCCTGTCTCAGAGTCCAGGGCCTAGGGCAGCGGGACCGCCGAGCTCCTGAGCCCACACTGCCTTGACAGCCTGGCAGACAGTCCTTTAGTTTCTGAGCCCAGAGAATAGCTGCCTCTTCCTGGCCTTTGCCTTGGGGCAAGACCAGGAGAACCATGGGAGAACTTGGCCATGCATCCAAACTGGGACAGAAATGTTCAAGGTTAAAAAATGATGATAACATCTTGTCACTCTAAGTATAGTGCATAAGCAGTGCTTAATTCTCCTATATAGTAGTCTGTGAAGGAAATGCTTTATCGTTGCCATTTCATGATGAGAGAGTGTCAGATCATACACCCAAGACAGAGAGGCAGCAGAGACTGTGACTGTAACCATTCGCTATACCGCCTACCCAAATGCCAGGTGCCACCTGCTTGGCTAAGGCCAGACAGGATGGTGTAGAGTATGACACTTCCAGCACACCTGACTATGTGCACTCTCTGCAGACATGAGATGCCTGTGTCACAGTGGACAGCACAGAGGCAGGCAGCCTGCGCTGCCCTGTCTTTGCTCTGTTCCGGAGACAGCCCTGAGCCATGCAGGAGCATGAAGCCATGACCCACAGAATAACTTGGGCAAGGCCTGGTTCATTCTCACCACGTTTTCTCAAGATCTGCCAATTCCTGGAGGAGATCCACGTGAGCCTCTTCCAAAGGGCTTCTGAAGACCTTAAGACCCACATGGTCATGGCAAATACAATGGAAGACTTTCAGAAGATACTCGGCTCCGGGAAGATCACATAGATCCCATTCTGTGGGGAAATCGAGAGTGAGGTCTGGATCAAGAAGACCACTGCCAGGAACCAGGACCTGGAACCTGGGGGCCCGTCCATGGGCACCAAGAGCGTCTGCCTGCATCTCTTTCCAGCCACTGCAGGCGCTGCCCCCTGGGGCTCAGTGTGTGTGTGCAGCAGGAACCCCGCCAGGTTCTACATGCTATGCTGTTCAGCCCAAGGCACTGAGGGGGACGCCGAGCTCTCACCACCTCACTTCATAACAAATTGATACGAGTGCTTCTCAGATACAGTTTTATGATTTTTTTTTTTTTTTAATCCTGGAAGCAGGGATTGAACTCAGGCCCTTGTGCTTGCCAGGGAAGCACTTATTCTACTGAGCCATCTCCCTGGCCCCCCTGTGATTTTTAAAAAAATAAAAATTCTAAAAGACCACATGAGATACTGATACTACCCAGCAATAAGCATTGTGAACTAAAAGAAAAAAAAAATCTGCCAATTCCCAAAAGCCCATCCCTCATGTCCCTGCATCCTAGCTGTCTGTGATATTCTTCAGGGTCCTGAAATGCCTCCTCTAGTGGAGCCTGGAGGTCCTAAAATTGGCCTGGTTCTCTGAGAATATTCTTTAAAATCAGGAGGAACATCAACACCTTGAATTTGTAAAGTTCCTCTTTACACGTGGGTGCCACTGTGTTCTTAGAGTTTCGTGAAGACCATGAGTGAGTATACCTCTTTTCCTGGTGGGTGGTTCCACCCACTGAACTTTCATGTAAAGGACATAACCCCAGCACTTGAGAGGCTGAGGCAGGAGGATAGTGAGTTGGAGACAAGCCTGACCTTGTCTCCAAAAAAATCCCCAAACTAAACGCAAAAGATTTATGTGCCTCGATAAGATGGTCTGGCCTGTAGGCCCATAACTGGAGGTGATTAGCCTGGGTGTTCAGTGAATGTCATTGGTTGCCACCAGCACAGCCACTATCATTATCTGCCCTGGACAACCCCCTCTCTGGGAAGCAGCCACACCGAGTGTACATCCACCCTGTCCCATGGTGCTGGAAAGTACATCCAGAGAGAGGGTGGCGGTCTTCATGGCTGCAGAGAGAAGACAGCTGGATGGCAGTGCTGGGACAGGGCAAAGGCCCCTTCCAGAGACTGTGCACACCCCTCTGTCCTGAAGCCCCACCTTCTACACTATGTACCTGGAAGACACCTGTGCCTTTGGTGTACCTGGGTAAAAGTGGGGGTCAGTAGGGGGCCCCCACTCACAGTGCTGACAGGGCCACTCTCAAGTCAGAGTAACTCTGAACACTGTTTGTTCCTCCACACCCCACATTCCCATCCCAAAGGGGAGCCAGGAAGACGGTGGTCATCCCACTTAAGGAACGGGTCCAGCTCCTGGGACAAGAACACAACCCTACCACCAACCTGGGGACAATGAGAGGAGAAGGCCATACCTCTGCCCTTGCTTCCCCACCCCCACATTCTCCAGGTCCCCCAGCTTGGACCCAGGACCTCACCCTCGCCACCGTATCCAGCCCAGCCCGCTGGGACACAGGGCCTTGCTGCCAAGTGACCCTTGTAAAGCCGCTCTGCTGGGAACCCTCACATTGTTGTTTCAGCACCCACTGGGCCGCTGCTGAGTTCCCGACCCATGCCAGGCTGCTTTCTCACACATAGTGCTGTTTGGTCCTTCCAACAACCTGTCAAAGCAGGAATTTTCAGGTGAGGCCCAGAGAAATTAAATTATCTTCTGAGGTGACACAGTTGAGGAGAGCAGGCTCAGAACTCCAGAATACTTTTCCAGGGGGATCAGAGCCACTCTCTGGCCTACCCACAGAGCTGTCACCACAGAGCTGCCCATAGCACAGGTCATTGCCTGAGGACAGGTGAATCTGGTGGAGGGATGGGCAGGGAAGATGCTGGATCTTGGCTTTGGGAGGACCCACCGTGGGGGCAGTGGTCCAGGCATTGTATTCTCCTGGAGAGGGAAAGCAGTCACACCCAGGGCATGACCCCTGCCTGGCTGCAGTCCCATGCCCAGGGCACTGCCTGGACACAAGACCCCTTCCACAGTGCCAATTGTTCTGAAAGATCAGATGTCACCAGTGCCACCCACCAAGAAGCAGGCAGGTGACAGTAGATCCACTGAGAAGAGACCACAGAGCATAGGACTGGCCTGAAGTCCCCTGCCATACCAGCCCACCAGGCCTTATGACCTTTCAAAAGAAGCCATGATCTAGACTTTGCTTAGAAAATATAAATTCAAAAACACTGGCCACGGTTTTAGTTTTTTCAAAGCACATGTAAGCCACACATGAGCCAGATCTGGTTTCTGCCCTTAGATACTTCAAGGATCCAGGCCCCCAATGGGCCAGCACAGTGGGCGCCCAGCACCCCACCATCCCCAGAGCCCCTGTCTTCACCCTTTGTCTGATCTCAGGCACTGTGGCTTCCATCTTGCAGACCCAGGAACAGGAAGTCACAGAAGGAGCAGAGCTCTTGACTGGGGTGTTGACCTGGCCCGGGCTACCTCCTGCTATCCCAGATCAGTGAGTCCAGGAGACATGGGCAGGCCTGGCATGAACCTGGGCTGCATCTCACAGGACTGGCCTGGCACTGAAGAGGATAACAGGCTGCTCAAGGAGCAAGAGATGGGGGCAGGCACTGGCCTCATCACCTTCCATCTGCAGTGGGCTCTTTAAATGGATAGCACTGGAGTAGGGCCTCAAGAAAAGGTCAAACCAGGGACGCATGAGCCACTAGGGGCTCTGGGGATGGGAGTGGATGACAGAGGGCTCTGCAGCTTTTCTCACCCAGCAGGAGTCTCGATAATACTTTCCATCAGGAAGTTGCTGTGCTGGATGAGGTGGGACCAGCTAGAAAATGGACTCAGGACCCAGGACCCAAGACTCCTCACAGGGAGACAGTAGAGAAGTGAGGAAATCCATGAGTCCAAGCCACACGAACACTGTAACTATCTGTGTCTTACACACATGCACGGAGATACCCAGCAGACACACACCTGCATACAGGCAGGCTATCACACACGCCACAAACCTCAGCTCCCACCTGAGACCTTGTCCCCTTCTCCTGAATTTTCCCACTAAGTTTCTCAGATTCTCTCTACCCAGCAGCTGGAGCCACAGAGCATCATGTGGGCCAGGACTCCAGCTGGGAGGAGACGCAGTTTCTCAACACCTCCGTGAGTTATGGGTCAAGGGGTACAGGGGGAGCAGGGTGAAGTGCAGGGCAGTGCTGGGGCTGGCGTCAAGATGGGGAGGCTTCTGGGAGAGCAGAGATGGCAGGCAGAGCTTGATGAGGCCTTTCTGGGAGGAAAAAAAAGGGCATCTGAGATTGGGGCAAGCAAGCCCTTCTCAGTGGAAGCCCTGGAAGCCCCCTCCAGGACTGCCCCCGAGGGCCTGCAGCCTGGCTACTTGGGAGAACCCTCAGACACCTTAAATCCACCTTCCTGGAGCCTGAAACATCCCTAGCCAGCTCCAAACCAGTGCTGGACTTCTAAACGCATACCCCCTCAGCAGCTCAGAGGCAGCCTGCAGCACCTAGCAACCAAGAAGCCAAGCCAACATGATTGGTCACATTTGCCTCACAGGAGGGAAGGCATGAGCAGATTGGCTGGCAAGATTTAAAGGCTGGAGAAGCCAGTGGACAGAAAGAAGCTACTTGTGCAAAGACAGAGATGGTGGAGCTCAGCTGTCCTCAGGGACTTGTTGGATGCTGGAAAAAGATAGTCCTCAACTCAGATCTTCCCTTGGGCCTGGGCTGTTCACTGGAGCAAATGCCTAAGGGTGGGGGAGTCCACTTTCAGCCCTATTCCCTCCAGATCCCAGCTAAGCAGGCTGCATTCCTGGGTTCTGGCACCAAGTGGGTTAAAATCCAGCAGAACATATCTGGGACTCCCCAGCCACATCTCAGAGAAGCCCAGAGCTTCTACACTGTAGAGGCTTCAGGGATGATGCAGCCCAGTACCTATTGGACAGGTGAGGAAAGTAAAGACAGAGAAAAGACAGATGAGTCCTTGGTACAGACCTGGGAACCCCAGCCTGCAGCCCCTAGGCTGTTTGGCCCTCTCCCCTGCATCACACAGCCAGTGGATCCTACATAGGCCATCCCCATCCCATGGGGCCTCTGCATCACACTAGAGACTAAAGCCAGCACTCCCTCCACCTCCCCTTGCCACTTCTCAAGAACACCCTGTCCAGGAAGTCTGCTCCAGTCCTCTGGCCTCCTGCACACAGTCTGTCACAGCCCTGCCACCTTGCTCTCTGCTTACTGACCTTCAAGGACAAGGTACGTCTGCTCCTTCCTCACTGCCTGCCTTCAGGTAGGGCCCATGACACAGCCAGAGGCTGACAAGTAGAAGTCTCTCCAACAGGAGAAGAAAGACTTTGGTATTCGAATCACAGCAGGCACCAACGTGACTTCCATGTTGTGTGTCCTGCCCTGAGCTTAGCAGGAGACCCAGGGAAGAGCAGCTATACTCTCAAAAGCTCCCAGCCTAGGGCCAGGCAGGAGAGGTGCCAGGGAGGCATCCAGGCTCAGGGCCCTCCAAGTTGTTACTGAGTAGCCTGGACTGTTGGGGAAAGGAATGCTAGCTGGGGTCTTGCCCTTGCCTGCCATGCAGCAGGCAGATCCGAGAGGGACTGGTACTGCTCCAGGGCTTCCCAGCCAGCTGCAGAGAGCTCTCAGCCTTGATGGCTCAGGTGCAGGGGTGGAGGGCATTAAGGATGCCCACTGGAGCCTGTTCCATAGGCTGTAAGCCCCAGAGCTAGGGATGGAACATGGCAGCCCTGGGAAGACTCAGGGAAGCCAAGCTGAGGTGGGCCCCAGGAGGCTCCCTGAATCTCACCTTCATAGGGTCCCAAGTTGTAGTCATGGCTGGGCCAATTGCAGACAGTGGGGTCTGATGCCCCTGCTGGGAGAAGCCAGGCTTGCCCAGCTCTGAGCCTCCTTTCCTGGCCTGCTGCCTCTCAGCCTTGACCAACCCTTCTCTGAAGCATCTTTCCCAGATTCTTGGTGAGGAAGCTGAGCAGGAGCAAGCTGAGGTGCTCCGTGTGGTATAGAGCAGCAGCCAGCAGGTCATGCCTTGTCCTGAGTGACTCCATCTTGTATGGCAGTGGATGGTGCAATTTTTTTTTCTTTCTCTTTCTTTTTTTATGTATTTAGTACAGGGTCTGCAGGGTCTCACTANACAGATTGGACCTGTAGTGATCCTTCCTGTTTTTCAGCCTCCCAAGTGCTGGGATCGCAGGCATGTGCCTCCACGCCCAGTCTCAATCACCATCTCAGCATGCCCTGGGGCAGGCCAGGCTGGGAATCGGAAACCCCAGCCGCTGCATCTGCCTAAGCAGGTGCTTTAATCCACTGAGCTATCTGGCCGACCCAGATGGTGCCATTTTTGATGCAAAACTGAGGCAGAATGGCTTGATGACAGCCACCGGATATTGGATAGCAAACATAATGAAAAAAATAGCACCCTATTGTAACCATAAAACACAAACCAATTAATCAATTAATCATGCTTATAAAAATTACCATCTATAATCTTACTACAGTAAACCAGGAGCAATGGGCACGTGACATATCAAAGTCACATCAGAGGAATTCAGGTGGGCTTGTGGGATACACTGTACCATCGAAGATCTAACTCCTGCTCCTGGGCTCTGTAAAAGTCACCCAACACTGCAGGACAGTGGCAATACCTGTCACCTCATCATGTCACCCGATGAATGTGTCACAAGTACAGTGACAGTGACACACTCTGATTCTCTGTTCCTCAGCTTCAGCTTACCCCAGCATCTCTATTTTTTTTTTTTTGTATTAGGAATCGAACTCAGGACCTTGCACTTGTTATGCAGCCACTTGTGCTGCTGAGCTATGTCCGTAGCCCACAGCATCTCTGCTTGACACGGGCCACTTCATTGCCAGGCTCAGCTTTTGAACACATTATGGGCCTCACACAAGCTCTGCTGTCTATCTTACCTGGCCACTGGCAGAGACTTGGACACCTCTGTGTGGGCTCTGCTTGTGTCAGTTTCGCCTCTTGGGATCCCTGGCCACGGTCAACCCTCTCTTGGCTGCTTTGTGACCCATGTGCCAGGTGTAAAGTGTGAAGTGTGTGACTGCTGTGCTGTCGATATTCGTAATTAAGATCGGAACAAAAGATGTGGGCTTGCCTGGCTCACAGCTATCCAATGAAATCTAGAGCACTCAGCAAGTTGAAGCTGATGAAACTGATGGAGCTCGTGAATTTATTGTTATTCAATAAATCCTGACAGTATGGAAAGACAGAAACTTCCCTGGTCTGTGAATGGTGTAGCTCTCTCATGACATGGTTGAGGGGGTCACACTTGCCACCAGGGGGTGACCCACAGCCAGTGACAGAGAGCAGCTAGGGAGAGAGCCCAGTTGCAGCTTCCCAAGGGCTCCGGGGTGCTCCACAATTTCCAGAGCTTCCAAGGCCTAGGCTATTCCTCCTGTCCCAGTCCACTCTGCTCACACTGGGGACAGCCCTGGAAAGCACTCAAGCCTCCAACTAAGACACCTTCTCCCTGCCATGCTGGACCAGGGGAAGGCTGGAGGTGGGGTGGGACAGGGACAGCTGGGGGGAGGGGACAGGGACAGCTGGGAGGGTGGTCCTCAGCTCCCACCTTAGCCCTGCCTGGAGCCCACCTGGCCTCCCAGAGGCCGTGATCAGGTTTCCCACCAGAAGGAGACTGGGGAGCTCTCTCTCCCTTCCTCTCTTCCTCCCTTTCTCCTCCTTTCAAAGGCTGAGCCCACATTAATGGGATGAACTCCTCAGCAGTTGAACCAACAGTTTTTCTAAGGTTCAGTCTCCCCAGAGTGACTCATAATTACTCCAGACTGAGACATTAAAGCAAAGGGGAAAGAAGAAGCAGAAAAAGATGTTTTTAATTAAAAAATTAATTTTCCAGCAGGCCCACTGATGGCTGGCTGGTTGCAGCACTCTGCCGGAGGAATCCCTTGGTCCTCTTCCTCGCAAAATCTCCACAGGGGCGGTCAGGGACAGCGCCTCTCCCTGGACAAAGCTCCCTGCCTCCACCTCGCGTTCTTACCTGGGCATAAGGCCTGGGCTTTGCAGGGTCCTACATGGGAAGGGCAGACATAGGCATGGGCCAGAGCAACACTGAGGACAGGTGGCTACCTGACCAAGCGAGGTGAGGTGATGACCCCTGGCAGCCTGCTGGAAATGCAGACTTTTCCACCCTGCCCAGAGTGCCCAGCTGAGACCACATCATCCTCCCTGGTGAGTTATGCACAAGCTGTCCCTCAAGAAGTACCACCCTTTTCCATCCTGACTCTGGGCATCTCCACTGGAAAATGGGAACAATAATGACATGGGCCTTGCTGCCTAGTTGCAAGGGTTTTGAAGATGCTCAAGGAAACAGTTTGAAAAACTGTAAAATGAGACCCTCAGAAGACATGTGCTAGTTAGCAGCTGTGTCAGGCCCTGGAGCATTTTGGGAACTTGATCCAGGGCCCAGAGAAAAGCCTTTGCCCTGTTCAGCACTCAGCACTCTGCAATAGGAGGTGCCTAAGAGAACCAGAGAGTTGTATTTTCACTACTGAGGTACAAACCCAAGGCCTTTGCACTGTGCTACATATCCAATGCCCATTCTCTCTTTTTTCTGGGGGGTGGGCTTGTTTGTTTGTTTGGTTGGTTGGTTTTTGAGACAGGGTCTCAAATTGCTAAAGTGCCCAGACCAGGCTCAACTTGCAATTCGCCTGCCTCAGCCTCCCAGAGTGCTGGGATCACAGATATGTGCTAGCCTTCCCTGTTTTCAAGGAAATCTTGAGTGGAGGAAATAAAGTCACTGTATCTGGAGCAACATTGGGGTGCTTCCCCTCCTTATAGTATGCTAGGAGGGCTACTGGTCTGGGAAGGCTGCTGGCGGCACAGGAGCTCATGCCCCACCTCACAGAGGGGAGGGGTCCACCTCAGCAGATGGAACAGCGAGTGTTCCCACTTCACCATGCCGCTGCCCTGGGTCTTCCCTAAGGACAGGCACTGGGGATGGGCAGGAGAGAAGCTCACGACACTGAGTAATCCCCACTTCTTGGTATAAGGATCTTTGAGATGACATTAAACACCTTGCAGTGGTGAGAGGACATGGGAATCACAGCAGCCACAACTGGTCTACAGGAGAAAGTTCCACATGCAAACACATGCATGTGCTAGGGCCTCGACCCCTCCTGTGATGGCAGGAGGAAGAGGTCTAGATGGGTGATCAGATCCGAGTTAAGTCAGGGAGTGGGTCCCTCATCATGGAACTACTGCCAGAGTGGGAAGGGGACGACAGCTTTTTCTATCACTAAACACTCATATGCTGTCTACCCAGCTGGAAGAAGGGTCCCCAGACCCCAAATTGGCCAGCAACTTGATCTCTGACTTCCCAGCCCCCACAACTGAGAGCAGTTAATGTCTGTCCCTTATGCTCCCAGTCTATGGAATTTTATCATAAGAGCCCAAACCAAGGCAGTAGAATATTAAAGATATACAAACCAAGACTTTAGAAAACAGTGAATGTACCTAAGGCCTGGTTTTGCACTATAGATTTAAAG
>NDGN011395041.1:0-10844 GCA_002564285.1 Tympanoctomys barrerae
TCCTACTAATCAGTTTTGAAACTGTCTCATTGCTATTTATTTCTCAATAAAATTAATAAAAATATTTCAATTAAATATATATATATATATATATATATCCAAAGATCTTTGTTGGTTTTACTATACTCCCCTTCCTCCATTTAATGAAGCTAAATTGCAAGGGCAGATGACAATTCCTTGTACAGATACCAATCTCAAAGTGTGGAGAAGGAAAGAAAGGGCATCTAGTCATTGCATCCCTGGAGATGTGGGGCAGGGGAGATTGGGGCCTGGCAACAACATGGATCAAACAAGGTGAAGGTGGACCAATATGCAGTATGCAGCTGATGTCTGCAGAGTATCTCAGAAGATAGGGAAGGTGAATGTGGTACTGATGCACTTGTGATTCTTTTCCCTTGCCAAGAACTCCCAGTATTGCCCTCTGGAGAAATTAATTCATTGTGCAAATATCGACAAAGTGACTCACAGTGTCAGATACTGGAAGCTTGCGTCCTGAAACTGTCAAAAATAATCTCAACTTATTTAGGTCATTGAAAGGTAGAGCTGGAAATGATCATTAAGATATCATTGTCTGTTGTTTTTTAAATGTTTTCAGTCGTTCTGTCCCCCACTCCACACAGATCCCGAGTAGATGCAGATTACTTAGGAGAAAACAAACATCATGAAGAAGGAATAAGGAAGAGATGCGAGCCTGGAGGGTAGACTATGATCTCTAGTTGAACTCAGGGTGATTATAGCTGAATGTTTGGGAACCAGCAGAAGAGGGTGACATAGCTTCTCCTCAGATTGCAGAATCCAGGAGAATCTGGGGTAGACTCGCCCGCTGCTGTGAGGAGTGCTGCAGAGGAAATGAGTTTCCACTCTCAGCATTCCGGCCCCCTTAAGGGCAGGAAAATATACCTGGGTAGGAATACTGAACGTGTTCAGGCAAAGAGAAGCAGAGCTTGGGACGTGCAGGTTGAGCTGGCCTGCACAGAGTAGTGACCGCCAGGGCTTGTGAGTGAAACTATTGACTACCGCATTGCTAAGAGGTAGGCTGAGCGAACACATGACATCCCATTCCCCACGTCTTCGCTATCCTTCGTAGGTGTATACAAATGAACATGCATCTTCTGTTGCACCCAGAGGAAGGTATGTGATGAGTGTTTCCAAAGTGTCTAACGCAGGATTAAGTGATGTCTCAAATATGTTGAAAACCTTGTATGTCTCATAGAAATATTACATCTTTCTTTGACTCAACCCAGATCTTTATATCTGCAAATGAAGAAAATTAAGTCTAGACTGGTAGTCATACATTCATGAGCAATAAACAAGCACAGATCTAGAAAGCAAAGATTAGACTGTGGAGCTGAAATTCAGGCAGGAGGCCATCCAGAATGGGGATGCTGTTTCCTGTTAATTGTTCTTTAGGGTTTGCTCCTCCTTTTAGTTCTACCTAGCTTCGCTGCAGACTTTACTGCTTTGTCTTTATTTTCTACAACATTTTCATATATATATATATATATATATATATATATTTATTTATTTATTTAATGAAATGTATATCAAATATCAAATATATGTAATAATTTTGTCTTCTATATTTGTATGCAGACATTAATGGATTAGTATGATACAATGATGAAAAGTTTGCCTCCTCTCACTAGAGAGATCCAATTCTTTATTTTTTAATCATTTATGATTTATTTACTTATTTATTTGGTACAGGGTCTCACTACACACACCTCACACTCATAGTACCTTCTCATGTCTCAGCCTCTCCAGTACTGGCATTATAGGTGTGAGCCACCATGTCTCATTTCAGTAGCCAGCACGTCATGTGGTACCAGGGATCGAACCCTGGTCCTTGAGCTATCTAGGCAGGCACTTAGAATACTGAGCTGTCTCCCTGGCCCCTAATTCTTTATTTTTTACTTATGACCCTTTAGTAGATTTAGGTGCAGTTAGTCTTGTTTATTTGATAAGGATATTGAGGTTCAGAAAAACTTATTTCCTGTAATTGTTAAGATAACTTAGCTTCAGAGCCACAGTGTAGAATCAAGGATCAAATCTTTGCTGATGATCAAAGAGGCCTGATGATTTTTTTCTATAAATTTCCTTCTTTTTTCCAGGTCCTTGAGTTCACATTTTGCATATTTAGAGCTGTGCAAGGCCTGAGAATAGGAGTCACAGCCATCTGCATCTAAGCTCCTGGTGCTCAGGCACTAGTCTCGGGCACATCCCATAATAGGCTTCATGAGACTAAGGATATGAAGAAAGAGTATGATGAAAGTGGATCCTGCAGTGAACACACAGTGGGCACTAAGGCAAAAGATTGATCCACATAACTGAGCAGTTCTCTGGGCTTGTCATTTGTGCGTTTAAAACCCCTAGACTGGTTCTACTCTTTGTGATGAGCCCCCCCCACCATAAAACTGGGGAGTAAACAAAGACATCTGAATGGGAGCTAAGGAAGTGATCCTCTGGAGGAGCCAAATCAGTGCGTCACACAAGGACAAAAAGACCAGGGATATAGGAGTGGCACAGCACCTACCTGGAAAATGCAAGGTCTTGAGCTTGATGCACAGTAAATAAAAAAAAAAAAGAAAATCAAGTAAGAGCAAAATCTGATTTTCTCAGTTAAAAAAGAATGTGATATCTGCAGTTCTGTTGTTTAAAGAAATTCTTCATATAGCCCTCTGTTAAATAATGCACATGTTGTATGGGAAAATGCCCAAACAAATAGGAAATAGGGGAATCAGGTATGTTAGAAGATCTAAAATATTTTGTATAATTTATTATTTTGAGGTTCAAAGTGCCTTGGGACCTATTGGCAATCGGAAACATCACAACAGAATGATATCATCTGAGCATCACTACTTGAGGGCATCTCCACATTATCCATCACCTGTGTGGACTGAAAGGCCACGGTGGAGATAGTCATCATGTAGTCAAACGTTACATGAGGTCAGGAACGAAGTTGACTATTCTGACTAAATGGAGCTTGTGTTGCTCAGTGAAAAGGAATGCTTCCAGAGGCTTGTCTGCTGCATTATGAAAATGGGTGGAGGATAACTACATTAGAAGTTATGATAATAGCTTCAATGATAAGCATGACCTTGAGTTGTACATATCCGTGTAAGTAGATCAAGGCATACCTAGCAGGTCAATAAAGTATACTTCTGGGCATTCATGGGTGGGTCAAAGAGGATTGATTTTGTGTGCATATCTGAGTGCTGATCCTTGTCTCTCTTGTAGTGTTTTCCTGGTCAATTTTCTAGACACTGAACTGTGCAGCTGGGTTCTGTCAAGATCTTTTGGCCTTGGAACAGTCAGCAGTGCAAACCGTAAGCCAGCTGGAGAATCCACTCATCTTGGTTGGCCTGGCAATACTCACAGGCTATACTTGCAATGCAGTATGTGACAGATATTGATGAGCCCATGGGAAAGATGAGAGTAGAAGATGACACATAGATATTGGCTGTGCACAAGCATTCACAATGGATCCGCAAGGGTCATGTTTATGTAACTTAAGGAGGAAGGACAGTCACACTGAGAATGAATGGGCAGAAGAACTGAAAGAAACTCCTATGATTGTAGATTCATGAAGGCCAGTGAAAAAATAATTTCAAGAAAAAGCGATCGCTTTCTGTCCTGCCCCAAAGTAAAGAAATCACATCACGTGAAATGAAGTCTGCACATTTGCAGCCATGACATTGAGATGTTTAATAAAAGACAAAGAAACATGATCATTTCTTACCAGAGTTGTGCATGGTGGAAACAGGCTACTTTGGAGACAATAACACATAGTGTATTATGACTGCTAGTGTCTTACTTTGTTATGGATTTTTCAATTTTTCATAAAATGAAAGAAAAATTACATAACAGTTCTTTCTCATAAAATGGCCAATAGTAATTATATATGTTGTATATGTATATATCATATGTTATATTATATATATCAAAGGACATTAAGCACATTAAACATTTCATTCATATTCTGTGGATAATTCATTGTTATTAAAAGTTATCTTTACTTTCTTATTTATAGAATGCCATGAATCAGAGCAAAGCTTGCACAATACACTGCCTATATTTAATGAGTAATCTCCGGTTCCCTTCCCACACTTGCTAACCAGTTATTGATGATTCCAGCAGCTCACATCTCCGAAAATATAAGTAACTCTTGACTCATGCAGTCCATAAAGGCATTTGGCGCTGCTCTGATACACAGACCTGGTTCTGGAGACTGAACTTCTCTTTTCATCTTTCCAGATGAGTCATTTAACCTCTCTTCCCTTTAAGATAGGAATAAATTTTGCCCTGGCCTCCTTCACTCACTGAAATGACTGCTGATGAGATAATGTCTATAAAACACTGTGAAGGTCTTGCAAAAATGTGACAAGTGTTTTCAAAGGACCTTGCTGGATTTCCTGACCCAGAGGCTAAGAAGGAAACACATGAAATTGGCTTCCTTCAATGTCTACAAAATCTAGGGACAATGGCAAGGTCTTTTTTGCCTGCCAGAGGGCTATTAATGCTGGAGCTGCACAGAAGTTTAAAGAGAGGCTTGTGTGTCTTCGATAAATTTCTTATGAATAATTATTGCTTAGAAAATGGTTCAATGAGCAGAGTTATGTCTGAGGAGTCTGCGTAAAGCTAACAAAAGCTGGTGCTGAGTGGACTGTATGCAGCTGCTGGGAAAACAGCTCTCTGCCTTTTGTGTATAGCCACAGCAGTGCCACCTACCAAGTTTGCCAAGGGTATAGGCGTGAAAGTCCTTCCAGCATTCATCTGCTGTTCTCACCCTCTCCTCAGACCCTACTGCTCTGCTGTCATCACCTTCTTGCTGTGTGCTACTTGCCTTTTTCCATCATTGCTTCTGCTTTGCTCTGTCTCCCAGCATCCTCTCTCCCTGGTTAATGGAATCTTCTCCTATTGGCTATTTGATGGACTGTCATATTTTCCCATTTTATCCTTCATGCCCTTGGTCAACACTACCTCCATTTCAGCTTCCTGATGCTTGCATTAAACCTTCCCATACAGCTCCTGACAAACAGCCTTTGCCACAGCCATGTGGAACGCTCTCTATTTCTCTAGCGATGCCGTGTGTTGTGCCTGTTGATTTTGCACATGTGGTGTCTGTGCAGGATGCCCTGCAATGCAGCAGCTGTAGACAATGGTGATCGGAGCCAGGGCTGCCAGAAGGATTGAATGTCACTTTTCATCCTAAACATGAATCCTTGGGCAAAGTTCTGAGTATCTACTTCAATGCTATCTCTGCAAAATATAGATGCTGGAAAACGCTTGATTTATACTTATAATAAAAATGGGATAATCCATGTAAATAAAGTATCACACGCTGAATGTTCATCTGCATTTGCAAATATATTTTATTTGCCTTCCTAAAATGTACTTGAAATTTTGTTTTATTTTTATAAATCCTCCTCACCACCCTCCTTCCGCTGCAGTTGGGTGCAGTCTCTTGCTTCTCCTTGCCTTTCAAGCACACACACCCTCAGCACACTTGCTCATTTGTATAAATGCTCTATTTATAGTCTGGGACAGGAAAATTAAAATATGTGAGCTTAAAACTGATTATTGCTAATCTTTCATTGCTGAAATATAGTGATTGTATTGCCTGAGAATGGCGTACTGGTCATTTATTCTATAATGTGTACTTTAAAATGCACATTTTTAAATACGTGAACTGATAAATTTTTCAAATATCCATAATTAAGGTCTACTGTACAAATTTGCACATTTAAATGTCATAATATATATAATTATTATATGCATATTTTCATTATAAATGGCAAATTGTTTCTTTTTAATATATTTGATACTAGTCTCACTACACAGCTCGGACTTATAGTGACCCTCGTGTTTTCAGCCTTCCCAATGCTGGAATTATAGGTATGTGCCACCACGCCCTGTTTCCGTGGTTGGCTCAGCACATCTGGGGGCAGGGCCAGAGTGGCCTGTGGAGCTGAAGATCAAACCCTGGTCCCTGCATTTGCGTAAGTAGGCACTTAATCTGCCGAGCTGTCTCACTGGCCCTAAACTGTCAATTTAATAGTAAAAAATGTGAAGAGTTGAAAATTTTAAATTCTTGGAGTCAATGCTGTTAAACTGTTTCTGAAAAGCAAACTACACTGAATGAAGTACAACCTGAAAGAAATAAATNNNNTTTTTTTTTTTTTTTTTAACAAGGGATTGAATTCAGGCCCTTGTGCTTGCCAGGGAAGCAGATGTTCTACTTAGCCATTGCCCCAGCCCTCTGACTGCATCTTTGATGATAATGGAAAAAGAATTAATTAGAACTACCTTCAGGCATTAAAAACATTAAATTTGTTTTTTTTTGTTTGTTTGTTTGTTTTTGTTTTTTTTTCTAACTTGACATTCTTTTTTAATGAAGAAGTTTGAGAGAGAGAGATTGAGAGAGAGGCAACAAATTGCTTCTGTAATTTTTCAATCTATTGGGACAACAGAAATAAAAAGCTGGAGATGGAGACAGTTCTTATTAGTCATTCACATTTTCCCTCTCTTCTGTTGTACTCGTTATCATGAGATCTGGAAAACACCCTACCTTGTCTTGGTTTTCATCAATATACTTTGCCAAAGCTTTTCTTATAAGAAAAAATGTATTAATTTCCAGCCTAGGGAACATGTCCATACAGCTATATGACCTAAACCAGAAATATTCAGCCTTTTTAACTTGTAAGTGCTATTCTCAGGACCACAAGCACAATTTGAGTTGAGTCTTTTACTATACATTTTCTTTTTCCTTTTTCCTATTATAGACAGAATATATTTCCTATACAACATTCTTAAAAATTTGACAAGTTACTCAAGTCTACAATACCTCAATTCTTTATTGATACAAAAGTTAAACTTAGCATACTCTTACCTCCCTACTGCAATTTTAACAAATTAACATGGAGCTAATGGCTTTAAAGACCACAAGTTTCTTAATTTATGCTTTAGAGAGTCTCACATGAATCTCACTACCTTAAAAGCACAGTGTCCTAAAGCCTGTGTTCCTTTCTAGAGGCCTTTTGAGAGAAATCCTTTCCTTGCTTTACTGGATTCTAGAACTTTCCCTGGTTTTTTACTCGCAGCTGACTCCCTTTATCTCAAAGCCAATAATATTTCATCTCTGATGAGTTCAACCTAGTGACCTTTCCCTCTAACTCAATATAAAAAAGCTTCTCACCTGTTAGGGGGAAGTTAATTCAGATCAATAATATCTTGAAAATCCAAGATCTAAGGTTCCACACTCACAAATGTCAGACATGTTGATATACATACCTGAAGAGATCCAACCTAATTTCCTCCCTGATTCTGTGGAAGATGGCACAGTTGTGTTCTTTACTAGATGTGGAGTTCTTCAACAGAAGCAACATTGTGCCAAACTCTTCAGGCTGTAAACCAAATTATTGGTGGCAGATATTCATGAACATAATGAGCAGGTTAATATCTTGGCATGAGATAGATTTCTGTTTATGCTACAGAAAAAAATGGACAGATTAGAGCATTGTCATCACGTTAAGTCATGTTGTGCTCAATAACGTTGCTATCTTCTTGCCAAGAACTTTCGCAGCAGAATTGCAAAGGCATGCCTTACTGGTTTTGTTGCTTAAATTTTCTACTGCAAGCATATAATAATTAGAAATTTAAATTATGTGCTATAGCTGCATTATCAGAAATAAGCAATCACTTTATACTGTTCAATGGCAAAAATTCTTGACATGCACTAAAGGGTGGCATAATAGTTTTACGACATGGCCCATAGGCTGGACAGATAGCTGAGTGGACTAACACACCTGCCTTGGCAGAGTTTCATCCCCAGAGTGCTGTGTGGGCCCTGCCCCTGGGGCACATCCAGACTGATTGAGACTAGATATGGTGGAGCATGCCTGTAATCCCAGTGCTTGGAAGACTGAAAACAGGAGAATCACTATGAGTCTGATCTACATAGTGAGACCCTGTAGATCCTGTAGACCCTGTGCTAAATTCATTAAAAAAAAATAAAACCAAGGTGGTCCATACAGAATAAACATAATTAACAAAAGTTTTCACGATCTAAGTAAATGTGCTAAGTCCCAGAAGCACAGCTGGCACCGTGCGCTTAAATCACTTGGGTAGGCCAAGTCCATTGCACATACACTTTTCTTTGTGTTGACTTCCGATTCCCAGGAGGCACACTGAATTATTTTATTCTACCAAGTAGGGATTGGCACAGAGGAATGATCTATACATCTATGGGAACACATTTTTCCAAATGTTGAACATGGTATTGTACTGGGCCCCCAGAACATCTGTTCCCAGGAAGATTTCCACAGTCTCTCCTCCTTGCTGCTGCTGTTGCTCCCTCCCTGGCTACCTGCTACGTTGTCTGTACCCACATCTCTCTCTCTCCTCTGTCCAGTTCAGAGGTCATCCTCTTTCTTGGTTTAAATTCAGATGACCCATCAAACGTGTGGCCTGTGGACACATTCCTTGCCCCTATTCTAGATCTCCTGTCTAACTATAAAACTGATTGGCATGGGGAATGCGTTTGGAATATCTATTTAGATAGTCTGGAGCATAGTGTCCTGTCATCCATCCTATGGGTCATTTTTGAGTTCCATTTCTTTGTAGCACTCCAGGTGTCCAATCCAGAGAAATCAGTGAATGAAAAGGACAAGAAGTTATGCCAGGAAAATCTAGAATGCTAGAAAAGCATCCAAAACCTTATCTGTAACCAGAACATAAAGGGTTCATTTTTGCGTCATGTATTTTTGATTAAAGATAAAATGTTTTCACTTATTTATGTAGCAGTTATTTGGGATTATTGATGCTACTTTCTGTAACTCCATAAATGAGAAAAATAAATCTGTATATCCTAAAGAGAGAGCCCTAACAGGAACGGCAGAAGTTTCTATGGCTAAGCAGCAGGCAGTGGGGAAGCACAGGGGACACTAGAATGATTCTAATCCATTCCCTATTGATTCTACACTTAACACTAGCACATTGTTCTATTCATATTTGTACTCTATTAATGTTGCAGGATTTAAGAAACAGTAGGGAGAGACCAACAGGGAAAATAGGAGGATTTATTTTTAGGTGTACATCAATGCAGCTGGTAAATCCTAACTGGTCAAGCAGGGGACAAAAGAAGGGTCCAGCTTTTATATATTGGGCCAGCAGGGCATGGAACTTGTGAACAGGTAGAACAAAGGCAGTTTGTCAAGCTGTGATGGTTTGTATTTTGGTGGCCCAGCTTGCGCAGAACAGTACACGATGAATATAGGAGATTATAAAATCTTGCTTACAGGGACAACATCACTGTTTCTTTCTTTATTAGAACACACCACAGCGGAAGGAAAGCAAAGTTTTACAAACTTGACTTTTACTTTTTAAGTCCTGCTTTATTAATTTGTCCTTTATTTTCTCTAGTCATTGATAGAGTCCATAAAATTTTGTTTATAGTATGCGGTATTTTCATATTTAAAAAAATCCTTTGTTTTTTTATCAATATGTATAAGAAAATTGATAATTGAAATTATTTCCTGGTTTTGTTATTGTAAGACATACAGCATGATATTATGCATTGTTTCTTTTTTTCTTTTGAAGAGGCAGGCTGTTTCTGCGTTACTTTTAGGGATGTACTTCAAATTAGATATTTTAGCTACAAGAGGACAAAGATCCTTTAACTTCCTATTATCTATGGTGGGAGAGCTCTCCACAGTAACTGCAACCATATTACATTACTATTAGCAATAAGAGAATGACAGCTTTCTATTCTTCTACAGTTCTGCCAACTAGGGGTTTTAGCATAGCTTGGTAATTCTTGCTAATTTTTTTAATACAATATCGTGAGACCTGGAGAATAATTGTTCTCTGTATGTGCATTTATGTTTGGATGTTTTCCTGATGTGAATGTTGAGTTTTTTAGGTTACTAGTGTTTCTCATAACACCTGGAATTCTGACACTAAAACTTGTTTTCATCTCCATTCAACTACTTCTAGAAGCAAAAAGACTTGTGAGAGCAAGTCTAAAATTATGTTGAAAGGAATGATGTTGAGTTTTTATTTTGTAGCATTAAATAACTCACATTGATGAGCTTATTTTGTTTTATAGAATAAGATTTTCAAACAACAACACATAACCTATAAGCAAAGAATTTTTATTATTTCCAAATTTATAACAATGATATGCTGAGCAGGCTTGGAACATAAAGACATCCTAATTTTTTCAGAAATTTAGAGGAAACTGTTGAGTCTTTTGTCATAAAATACCCTGCAAGCTGTCAGGTTTTGTACCTATTCATCACCAGATTAAGGAAATTCTCTTGCTTTCTCAATTTATTGAGAAATTTTTATTATGCATCTGTGGCTTCTTTGATCATTTCTTATCTACTAAAATCATTAAGTTTGGTCTTCTTCTGTATTCATTTTCCATGAGGAATTAATTTCTTACTTCAGCATGTTTTGTCAGCTGAAAATTTAAAACAAAGATGATGACTTCTCTCTCATTCCTAGAAGTCAGGGCTCTGAAATCAATGTGTTGGCAGGATGAGTGTCTCTCAGATGCCTCTTACAGAAGGTGTTCTATTAACTCCTTCAGCTGTGAGCATCCTCAGAATCCCTTGTCAGTACAGGCACAATTCCAATCTCTACTCCTGTCCTCAAATGTCTTGCTTCTCTGTATGACTATTTGTGTGTTTATATCTCCCTTCTACAATGGTGTTCTAGTAATTCCAGTTACTGAATTTAGGATTTACCCCAAATACAAGAGCATTTTTTAAAAATTTATTTTTAGTGTGTGTGTGTGTGTGTGTATGTGTGTGTGTGTGGCCAGCTCAGCCCACCAGGGGGTG